>JBBPBX010013313.1:26364-44447 GCA_038048925.1 Garcialebias charrua | reverse complement strand
TACCTTCTCTAAAGTGAGACCAGTAAACTGGGCTTTACACGCCACTCTCTAGCAGTTTGTCACCTACAACAATCAGTGGATGAGTCAGATATAAATTCTAAATCCACCTCATGATAAATGTCAGACATACCTCTGCACGAGTCAGCATCAGCCTGGAATCTGATCTCTGCGATCAACCTACTTTTAAATGTAAATGCTGATTACCTGTCTCCAACAGACCAGCTGCACTCTATCACGGCATCTTCCATATATGGGCAAGAGGAAGTGTGCAGCACTGCACTTCAGGGACAAGCTGCCCCAGCTACAATCTACCCCAACTTTTTGTGTTGACGGCCCGTCAACATATAGATACCCCACTAACACCATGGTCGAAAAATATCAGCCACACTGCTATCAGCACAGGTGATCTGAGAGACTGTAGCCCCTTCGACCTTACATCTTGGCCTCTCTGGAAGGTGATGGGGGTTTGAATGATAACCGGCCGTTTTCCTTGTCGTCCGTCGGAGGGGGCCCAAGCTTTCGCCAGTCTCTTGAAGAGCAACTGTAGGGGCAGATGTAGGGAGAACAGGGAGAGAACATTTTCTTTCAGCCACCTGAACTTTAGAGGCAGGTGCCTCCACCCCTGTTGAGCGAGTTACCACATAGACAAAATCCAGTTCCTCGTCCGCCTCCTCTTCTCCAATGATGGAAATGTCCTTGTCCTCCTTGGGCTCTTTAGGCTGGAGTCCTTCAGGAACTGGTTTCAACATTAAACGGTGTACTGTCCTCAGCCTCTGAAGGTTATCCAAGGGTGCAACAGTATACACAGAACCTCCTGAAGTTGGAGCTTTTATCACAGTATGGATTATGGGATTCCACACATCCTGAATCTTACTTCTTCCTTTATTACTGTGATCTTGAACATAGACTAGTTGATTTTCTGATAATTCAATGGCCAGACCTCCAGCATCATGGCGCACCTTCCGACGGTCAGCGGCCATTTTCAGGCGATCTCGAGCACCATCAAAGGCAACCTGGAGTCTGTGCCTATGCTCTCGTACCCAGTCTTCCACTCTCCCCTCTCGGATCTCCGGAACCCTTCCAAGGAGAAAGTCAACAGGTAAATATGGCTCTTGGCCAAACATCAAAAGGTAAGGAGACTCACCCGTGGACTGATGGACTGTGGTGTTATATGAATACAGCACTTGTGGCAAATAATGAGGCCAGTGTCCCTTCTTCTCAACAGGTAGAGTTCGCAGCAGATCATGTAATGTTCTATTAAATCGTTCACACTGGCCGTTACCTTCAGGATGGTAGGGAGTAGTACGAGTCTTCTGCACTCCATACAGCTCACACAACTGCTGGATCAATGCGCTTTCGAAATTCCGACCTTGATCAGAGTGTAGTCTTGCTGGAACACCGTATTTGTAAAACCAGTCCTGTACAAGAACTCTAGCAACAGTAGAAGCCCTCTGGTCTTTGGTTGCTACAGCCTGGGTAAATTTTGAAAACACATCAGTCATGACGAGAACATTTTCCTTACCATCTTGTGATTGTTCTAGCAAGGTAAAATCTATCGCCAAGACTTGGTTTGGTCTTGAGGCCAACAAATGGCCCATGGCTGCCCGTGCCTGGGGGTGTGTCGCTTTGGCCAAAGTGCAACGCTCACATTGTTGGCACCAATCTCTAATCTCTTTGTGCATCAGAGGCCAGTAGCACCGCTCCCTAATGAGCTCAGTGGTCCGCTCCACTCCCTGATGTCCATGACTTTGGTGCAGCTGTTTCATCACCTCCTCCTTCAAGGACTCAGGCAGCAGCAATTGATGAACATCCTCACCCCCATCAGGACGCTGTGTCCGACGATATAGCAGGCCATTCAGCTGGACCACCTTGCTCCACTGTCGAAGTAGCTCCAGGACTTTTGGGGAAAGACTGGCCCTTTCTGCTTTATCTGGACGTCTCTGTGTCCTCCACGACTTTAAAAAAACGCTTATTGTAGGATCAGCTTCTTGGAGCGGGATGATGTCATCAGGAGCTTGGGTGGGGAAAATAGACACTGCAGCCTGGAGCACATGTTGGGTTAGATCTGGACAGCTTGGCTGCTTTATCAAGGGAACCAAAGTCCCTGGCAGAGGAATGTCAGCCTCTGTTACAGTTGGTGGCTTTCTAGAAAGGGCATCTGCATTCACATTTGACCGGCCTGATCTGTAACGGATAGAAAAGTTAAAATCTGCCAACTGTGCTGCCCAACGTTGTTCGGTTGCCCCCAGTTTAGCTGTGTTCAAGTGGCTAAGGGGATTATTATCAGTCCAAACAATACATTGCTGACCCAGTAGGTAGTCTCGAAATTTCTCTGTCATGGCCCACTTTAGTGCCAGGAACTCCAACTTCATGGAACTGTAGTTGGACATGTTCCTCTCAGCAGGTCTGAGTCCTCGGCTAGCAAAGGCAACTGGACGAACCCTCCCTTCTTGCTCCTGAGAGAGCACTGCTCCGAGACCATTGTAACTGGCATCTATTTCAAGGATGAATGGCAAAGAGAAATTTGCGTATGCCAAAACAGGTGCACAGACTAATCTGTTTTTCAACTGGTTGAAACCTTGTTCACAATCTTCCGACCAATGGTCACCCAAATGCTGTTGTCGCTGACGACCCTGTGTCTTCTGCATCTCAGCAACCAGTCGATGGAGTGGCGCTGCCAATTTTGCAAATCCTGCAACGAATCGTCTGTAATAGCTGGCAAACCCCAGGAAGGATCTCAGCTGTGAAACGGTGGTGGGACGGGGCCAGTCCTTTACCGCAGAGGCTTTATCTGGGTCTGTGGACACCCCATTGCTGGAAATAACATGTCCAAGGTATTTCACCTCCTTTTTGAAGAAAGCACATTTTTCAAGCTTAACTTTTAATCCTTCCAGTTTCAGACGGCCCAGCACGGCTTCCAAACGATTCAAATGTTGATCGGCTGAGGAAGAGAAAACCACAACATCATCCAAATATAACAACAGGGATTGACCATGTTGAGGCCCAAACATTCGCTCCATTAATCGTTGAAATGTACTAGGAGCATTGCATAGGCCAAATGGCATTCTATTAAATTCAAACAAACCAAAGGGTGTACAGAAAGCAGTCTTCATCTTATCAGGTTCAGCCATTGGCACTTGATTATAGCCACTTGCTAGGTCGAGAGTGGAAAACCATACAGCTCCAGACAGAGCATCCAAGGACTCTTCGATTCTGGGTAGGGGGAAGGCGTCACGGCGGGTCTTACTGTTGAGTTGTCTATAATCAATACACAGACGAATATTCCCATCTTTCTTTTTGACAATTACAATTGGAGAGGCGTAGGGGCTACTACTCTCACGAATCACCTGACCGTCCAACAGTTGCCGAATGTGGGCCTTCACAGCCTCATACTCTGAGGGAGGAATCCTCCTAAACCTCTGACGTACTGGTGCATCATCCAGCAATGGTATTTCATGGGCTATCAGATCTGTGCAACCCAAATCACCCTCATGAGCAGAGAAAACATCCACATATTTCTTTAACAAAGATCTAACTTTCTCTTGTTCTGTGTAATTCAAAGCTGACAAATCCAAGCCTGATAGAGGATCTGACAAGTGTGCGACAGAGCTGAGCTGAGAAGAAATAGAAGCCTGCACTGAGCCAACCACCTCTGTCACACCTTCTGGGAGGCTGACAATGTTAGTAGGGCCTAAAGTCCCTATTGGAGTATGTGGGTGAAGCAGCACATCCACATCACTTACATTAACAACAGGGATGTGGGTGATCCCCCTAACCACCGTCACTACTGCTGGTGACACCAACACCCCTGCTGGAAGGCAACTTGTAGTGCTAAGAGGTTCAAAGAGCCCAGATTCCATGGGACCAAACTCAGCTCTAGAACATGTAGCTGCAATAACCTTTATAGTGCCAGCAGGCACACTAACTGGCCTGCGACCCCTTAACCGAACCATACCCATTTTAGGGCAGACCATTTCTACTGGAACCCTTTGGCAATGTTGAAAAGCCATGCGCCATGAAAATGCAGCCTGATTGATTGTGGGTAACTCAAACAAAGCAGTACCATGTTGTTTAAAGAGCTCATTATAACATTCTCTAATGACATTCATACCCAATACACCTTGTACTGTAGACTGAGAGGAATGTTCTAGAGGGTCCTTCACAACCAGAACACCCCGTCTGGGTACCACCCTGCCCAACACCTCTACATCAGTTTCAAAATAGCCAACATAAGGTATGCTAAGCCCATTGGCTGCATGAAGCTCAAGCCAAGAGCAGGCCTGCAAAGGGCCCTGACAATGTTGGTTAAAGAAACTCTGTGTAACTGTTGTTACCATGGACCCAGTGTCCAAAAGACACTGAAGTGGAACATCCCCCATTTTCACAAGTACTGTGGGACACTGTCCAACCAATGGTGAATCTGAGTATTTTTTTTCAAAAGCACTTAAGCCATGACCTCTCCCTTCTGAATTGTGGCTCAGCAAATCAGAAGGAGCTAGTTTCCCGCCTGCTGGAAAGCAGCCACAGCCTCTTCTTGTAGTGGAGTTGGATGCTGCGGGACGAGGTTCATACTCTATTGATTACAGTATCTGGCTATATGACCTGGTTTCTGGCAGCGCCTGCAGATAATGGGGGTTGTTCTGTTCAAATATGGCCGATGTGAGGACCTTGAGGTGGATTGCAACTGTAACACATTTTGAGAGAGCAGCTTAATCTGATCCTGTTGCTTTAACAGCATTTCCTTTATTTCTGACAAATCAGAAGATCCTGAAGCAACCTCTGAATCTGGTCTACTGCTTTGGGATCTGTGTAATGCACAATATGATGGTACAGAGTAGCTCCTTTTTCTTACTTCAGCTGGTTGTCCCTCCTGTTCCCACCTAATTGCTTCCTTCCTAATGTCCAAAAGCGTGCACTCTGGTTTTTCTCTAATGAGCTTTTTCAATTCTCTGCGTAAGGTAGGATCAAGGACATGTTCAGCAAACTGGTCTCTCAAAAGCATGGCACCATTAACAACAGCATTTGGTGCATTGGCAGTAATCTTTTCCATTAAACAAAACAGTGCATGAGAAAACTCCTTCAATGATTCACCCTCCTCCTGTCTTCTAGAAAAGAAGTCTTCCTGCAAAGTTACATAAGACTCAGAGCAACCATACAGTTCTTGTAAAATTGCAAAAATGCGTTCAGGGTCCTCTCTGTCAGCCCGGGGCCTATATCGTATTTCCTCTTTCGCTTCACCTTCCAGGTGATCAAACACAAAATAGGCTTGGTCTAGAGAAGATAGATGTCCAGCCCGTACACTGGATCGGACCTCCTCTATCCAGTCCATAACCCCAATCCCAACAGTACCTCTAAAAACTGGACATTTACGTTCCCTTGGGATGTAGAAGAGCCGCTCCATTACTGGCACTTCCCCCGCAGAGACAGGTTGGGGACCCTTCCCTGTCACACCACTAGAGGTAGAAGGTAAAGAGTCTTGATCAGTCATAAACTTTTCTTTAAGTTTCTGGTTCTCCACCTGAAGGTGATGCATCATGTCCTTCAGCTCCTGAAGCTGCTCCTCCATGGTTCCACAGCGTAGAGTTCCTTTCACGTTCCACCACAGATCGATCAGACTCCGTGTCCCTCGTCGAACCTGCTACTGTTTCAGTTTTTAAAAAAAAACACACAAAAAAACAAAAACAAACAAAACACACAAAAAAAACACTACTCCCACCTAGCCCTATTCAAATCAGTAAAACAAATTTTTACAAGCATGTGCCACTGTTTTACAAATTTCTACCAGCAACGCCAGTTTGTGACCTAAGGTACAGTTTTTGTCATATATGGAGGGCCTTAGGCCCTGCTTTACACAGATAAGTAAAAATCAACAGAGGCACAGCTGCAAATTAGATACAGTTTATTAAAATAGTCACAATTTAAAACATCATTTAAAAAATGACCACACTAGAAGTGGGAGATGTCTAAGAATCTTAACACTAAAAAAATAGTTAAAACCCTTTCAAAAACTTAAAGTAAAAATAAATCAAAACTGAAACAGTAGCAGGCCAGCCTACACACAAAAGAGATCAGGTTAAACAAACACATTAACCAGCCCGACAATCATAAGAAACGGCCCTTACCTTCTCTAAAGTGAGACCAGTAAACTGGGCTTTACACGCCACTCTCTAGCAGTTTGTCACCTACAACAATCAGTGGATGAGTCAGATATAAATTCTAAATCCACCTCATGATAAATGTCAGACATACCTCTGCACGAGTCAGCATCAGCCTGGAATCTGATCTCTGCGATCATCCTACTTTTAAATGTAAATGCTGATTACCTGTCTTCCAACAGACCAGCTGCACTCTATCACGGCATCTTCCATATATGGGCACGAGGAAGTGTGCAGCACTGCACTTCAGGGACAAGCTGCCCTGGCTACATTTATTTAAAATAAAAAATTGTAAATGTATTCATTTCAAAGCTAAAAGAACACAAAAAATACCATTTACAACACCACGTAAATAAAAAAACAAACAAAACATGAAATGAAAGGAAGCAGAAGAAGATAAAATCTTATTATGTCTGCCCCTTCTTTAACAAAATTAATTCAAACAAAAGTAATCCACAAAAAAATTACACAATAAATTACTCATACTTTATCATACACAAAATTTTGATACCAACCAATTTATATATATATATATTCCAGAAATCTAATCTTAATTCATTCATTCAACCTTTAGTTAGTCAGGTAAATCTTATTGAGCCTCATGGGCTCATTTACGAAAGTGACCTGCTACAAACTAAAGAACAATGAACAGCAATGGTAGAATTTCCTTAAACAATAAACAATAGAAAACAAAAGAGAGAAAAAAACAAAAGAGAGAAATACTTTTATTTTTTATTTTTTTAACAAAGTATCAATAAAACTAGCAAAACATTATAAGGTAGACGTATAAAATCAAAGACAGGAACAAATCTGCATTGGTTTTTGCCAGGATCCCAACAGATTCTGAAAACCATTTAGAGAAGTCAAGGTCGAGAGCTGAATCATTTTCTTAAACAAAGTCATTGATTTTGCAGCTTCGATATCATTTTCTAAACCATTCCACAGACCTTTTTGCTACAGGTTAGTCTCATTGAGCCTCGAGGACTCAGAGAAACCTGTTCTCCTCCTGTAATTCTGAGTTTCCAAACGTGTAGAACATCAATGATTTGATTTCGTTTTGTTCAGATTACACATTAGCACATTAACATCAATAAACAGGACATTACTGAACTTGGGTTTGTTTGTGTTTGATTTACAGTTAAAACTAGATTTAGTGAGACAAGCTCAGGTGTGGTGCCAATACATTTTAAGCATGCTGCTGTCCAAACTCTCCTGAAAAATCCTACCTTGACCCCTCGGTCATGTCTAACTTCAGGCCCGTCTCCAGACTCCCATTTGTCACTAAACTACTGGAAAAAATAGTGGAGTCCCAGCTGAAATGCTTTCTAGAGGATCACGCCATCTTAGAGGTTCCAGTCTGGCTTCAAACCTCTCCACAGCACTGAACTGCTCTACTGAAAGTTTTTAATGACATCTTTGACGCTGGTGATTCTGTGCAGCTTCTCTTACTGGACCTCACATCTGCCTTTAATACGATCGACCATGAGATCCTCCCGAGGTTTGAACAGTGGGTGGTCTGCTCTCATCCTACCTCGCTGACAGATCCCTTTTTTTTTTTTTTCAACTCTTATTTAGGCAGGTTAATCCCATTGAGCCTCAAGGACTCATTTACAAGAGAGACCTCGTAGACCTAGTTCAGCCTCTGCAGCACTTAAACAGGGGGTACCGCAAGGGTCCATCCTCGGTCCTCTTATTTTCTTTATACCTGCTGCCACTTGGTGCTATTTTCAGGAAACAACATTCCTTTTCATTTTTACCGACAACTGCCAAATCTACTTCCCCCTCAAACTAACTGTACTTGCTCTCAACCATTACTGGATTGCCTGGCTGACATCAGAGATTGGATGGCTTTGAATATCTTGAGTTTCAACAAGAAGAAGTCTGAAGTTATGTTGTTCTTACCCAATGACACAATCTCCAACCACTGTATCAACCTGAAACAAAGAGTCGCTAATCTAGGATTGATACTTCACCCTTCTCTGAAACTCAACAGTCATGTAAACATGATCGTTAAATCATGTTTTTTCCAGCTGAGGCGACTGTCTAAGCTGAAGCCCATATTATCAAAAGATAACCTGGAGACAGGTAATACATTTATTACATCTAGGCTTGATTAATGCAATTCACTCCTGTTTGGTATCAGTCAGACCACCATAGCTAGATTTCAACTGGTCCAGAACACAGCAGCCCGACTTTTAACCAGTACAAGCAAAAGAGAGCACATTAGACCCGTTTTGGCCTTACTGCACTAGCCTGGTTAAAACCAGACCCTTGTACTTCACTTCGCTTTGTACTAGGGTCTGGCATTTCTCCCATAGACAAGGATTTCTCCGGTAGATTTTTGACCGGACCAATCAGAGAGCAGAAGGCGGAGTTTTGAACGACGTCGACTGACGTCGTCATTCAAAATGGCTGCCGCCACGAAGGAATTTTCATCAAAACAAGGTAAAAAACTATTATTTCTCTGCTGATAAAAAATATATTTCTTAGCTGACGTTATATCAGAAGTGTTCCTGAGCTTAACAGTTCCTAAATCAATTCACGAAATGGTCAAATCTGCTGGATTTAAATAGTTTCGGTTTGACATTTTCCAAACAGCCTCGGGTGCGCTACGAAAATAAATGATAAAAAATCGAATTTTATCTCAAATGTTTCATCTAGGCCAACAGTCAGTAAATTAAAGACATATAATTACACACTGGTGGCAGAAAAAATATCCACCGAGTGGTTTCTGAGCAATTTATCTGAATAGCCTGGCCTCGCCAGGCTAAACTAACAAAACTCTGCCTTCTGCTCTCTGATTGGTCCATTCAAAAATCTGCCGGAGATATCATTGTCTATGGGACAAGTCCCAGACCCTAGTACAAAGCGAAGTGAAGTACAAGGGTCTAGTTTTAACCAGGCTATTACTGCACTGGCTACTGGTTCAGCTTCAAATCCAGTTCAAAATGCTCTTGTATGTCTACAAATCACTGAACAGTTCTGCTCCCTCCTGTCTTACTGATCTGCTGCAGCTGTATGTCCCACCACGTTCTCTCAGGTCAGCAGACCAGTTGCTCCTCAGTTCCAGGAACCCGTCTCAAGCGCAGAGGTGACAGGACCTTCTCTGTTGCAGGCCCAAGACTTCGGAACGAGTTACGTCTGCTTGTCAGACAGGCCCCCTCACTCACAGTAACACACCATTATTCAGCACTGTGTGATCTGTGCTGAGCCTGTGTGCATCACACTAGGGGTTGAACGAGTACATAATTTTTTTACTCTACATTAACATAATAAAGCTCGAGTAAAACTTGAGAAGTCGATGATGTCATAGGATCTTAAGATGCAAAAATAAATGAATAAAAACGCAAAAAAAAAAAAAGAAGTAATTTATTATTTAAAAAAATAAAGACCAACAAAACATTGGGAGCATATATTATGCTCCTACCATTTATCATAGAGCAAATAAGTAACAGGAAAACCAAAACTATTAGTTATTATTATTATTAAGCAGCAAAAGTGAAACGTGCGGCACGTCTAAAACTAAACTTAAAACAGTGGGGTGGTCGACCACCCTGCACCTCCGCCAGCGTGCAGTGCATTAGGTTTAGTTTTAAAGATTAATATGTTTATAGTTTTTCTTAATAGGTTTAGAGATTCATATTTTTTGCTTTTTGTTTGTGAAACAAGGTCAGAGGAAGCTGGTTCTGGTTCAGTCGATATGACCCGGTGTTACCAAACAACAAATACCAAAATAAAATAAAATAAGGTCGTCGATCAATGAAACTTCACGCTGATGGTTTGGACTATTCATCACAGAATCATCATGAACTGACAGTAACGCTTCTTAACATCAGAAGTCAACAATTAAATCATTCAGAGAAATTACTAGGGATGCATTGATACACATTTTCTTACCTCCGATCCGATCCCGATAATTAACTCTGGGTATCGGCCGATATATCGATCCAGTTCCGATATCATCATCACGTGTGTTACACCATGACTACTGTCTTAACATTGTGTGAATTAAACCCAATGAAGAGACACTGAGCCTCACAACAGGAAACACTCAAACTCTAATAGCACACAAGAGGTAGGTCTATATCACAGACGTCCATCTCACTCATGGTGCGGCCTGTAACACTAAAATACCGCAAAGCATTATGGGAAAGACAACACAGTCCACTCCCCGTATATATTCACCGATTAAAATCTTGGAGCTATTGGAAAATAGTTTTTTAATAAAAAAGTTTTTGTGTGGAGACTTTTATTTATTTTATTTTTATTTATTTAAAGTTTTTATTCATTTTAAATATTAATAATAATAAAAAACATAAAAGATAATGGGAAAAAAAGCATTTCATAAATTTGTGAAATAATTTAATTTAATTTAATATTGATCTGGGAAATAAAACAGATTCAAATAACATCAGTACATTTATAAATTCAATGTATAGTTTAAATCTGTATCCGTTGATCAAAGCCAGCAAGAATATAATAATAATAAACTTTATTTGTATAGCACCTTCCTACAATGCCTTGCATTGACCAAGGTGCTTAACAGGACAGAAAATATAAAAACCGGTACAACAAATCAGTGAAAATAGAATAAAAAACAACAGCAATAAAAGGAGGCAATGGAAATAAAAATGCTACATACTAAAATACCAAAAATAAAAGTTACACACTGAAAGCTTTTTTGAACAAGTGGGTCTTCAGTCTGGTTTTGAACAGAGTCAGATCAGAGGTGGCACGCAGCTCAAGGGGGAGACTGTTCCAGGCTTTTGGGCCGGCAACAGAAAATGACCGGTCTCCCCATTGTTTGTACCTTGAGCGAGGCACCTCCAGCAGGTGTTGACTGGCAGATCGTAAATCTCTGCCGGGCTGATGGGCTTTCAAAAGTTCTGAGATGTAGAGAGGTGCAAGTCCATTCAGAGCTTTGAAAACAAACAGCAGCAGCTTGAACTGTATCCTGAACTGAACCGGGAGCCAGTGTAGAGAGGACAGGACAGGAGTGATGTGTTCATATTTTCGTGTGTTGGTCAAAAAGCGCGCGGCAGAGTTCTGTACAAGCTGTAAACGGGAGATGGAGGATTGATTAATACCAACATACAAAGCATTACAATAATCAAGTCTGGAGGTCACAAAGGCATGGATGGCCTTCTCCAGATCACCACGGCTGAGAAATGACTTGACTTTAGAGAGCAGACGGAGCTGAAAGAAGCTGGTCTTGACAACAGAACTGATCTGTTTATCAAGCTTTAAGTTGGAGTCAAGCTGCACTCCAAGATTTCTGACCACCGGGTTGAAGTGGGGGAGGGGAAAACCAACACTGGGACTGGGAAGGATGTTGCTGGTGTCATCAGGTGCACCAAATAAAATGCATTCAGTTTTATCTGTGTTTAGGTGGAGGAAGTTTTGAGAGAGCCAGTGCTTAATGTCATTTAAGCAGTTGACAAGAGTGTTTGAACTGAGTGAGGGGTTGGGAGTGACTGGCAGATAGATTTGTAAATCGTCTGCATACATGTGAAAAGACAGGTTATGACGTGCAATGATTGATCCTAATGGCAGCATGTAAAGAGAGAAGAGGACTGGCCCCAGAATGGATCCCTGTGGTACGCCAGAGGTCAGAGGGGTTGATGAAGAGGAGGACAGATCACCTATCATGACAGAAAAAGTTCTCCCAGTCAGGTAAGATTTGAACCACTCAAGCACAGCTCCCTGGAGGCCAACCAGCTGAGACAAGCGGTTGATTAGTACCTGATGGTCGACGGTGTCAAAAGCTGCTGAGAGGTCTAACATCACCAGCAGAGCAGGGTTTTTTGCATCCAGAGACAGAAGAATGTCATTCTGTACTTTGAGCAGTGCAGATTCAGTACTGTGACGAGCTCGAAAACCTGACTGAAATTTTTCAAACAGGTTGTTGAGTTCTAGAAAAGATTGAAGTTGAATAAAAACAATCTTTTCTAGGACCTTTGATAGAAATGACAGATGGGAAACTGGCCTGAAATTAGAGAGAGCTGTAGGATCTAGGCCTGGTTTTTTGAGAAGAGGCCTGACCACAGCGTGTTTGAAAGCAGATGGCACATAACCTGAAGATAGACAGCTGTTAATAAATGACAAAACACAAGGACCAATTACATCAAAGGACTGTTTGAACATTTTAGAGGGAATGATGTCCAGAGAACAGTTAGTTGGTTTCATCTGCTGAACCACCTTGGTGAGGTTAGGCAGTGAAACCAGGTCGAACTGGTCAAAAACAGCTGTGGTTATTGCAGACGCACAAGACTGGATGGTGTTTGATGGGCTGACAATGTTCTGCCTGATAGGGTCAATTTTGTTGACAAGAATTACAACTCATAGTGCCACTATCAAAAATGAAACAAAAACAGTGGGGCAGTCAACCACCCTTGCGCATTAGTTTTAGAGATAGGGCCAGGGATACAGAGAAGTGGGTGAAGAATTTATCTGACAGACAGCTCACCCAGCCGGAGACAGAGATTCTTGCCAGGGGACTAAACTTTGCAGTGGCACCAAGTAGAATTCCTCTGGTAGAGATGATCACAGCCACTGAGTCAGCCATCCGTAACAACAAAATTAGAGAGTTTGAAGCAGAACAACTCAGAGTCAAAGTTTCAGCCTGTCTCAGTAATGCTAAACCACCACCTTCCAACATCAGTAGAGAAGAGAAAGATGCACTCAACACTCTTAGCAAGGACAAAAACATCATAATTCTCCCAGCAGACAAAGGAAGGTGCACAGTGATTTTGAACCAGAAAGACTATCATGAGAAAGTTATGTCACTCCTTAGTGACGTAACCACTTATGAACCGCTGAAAAGAGATCCAGGAAGTGGTTACAAGAAGAAGTTGATAGATTGCCTGAAAATTTTGAAGCAGGACAAGGCTATTGACAGTATTCTGTACCACAGACTGTACCCAGGGGAGGCCACGCCAAGTCTGTATGGTTTACCCAAAATCCACAAACAAGGTGTACCTTTAAGACCAATTGTTAGCATGATTAACTCTGTCACTTACAATGTTTCCAAATATCTGGCATCTGTACTCATCCCTTTAGTTGGCAGCTCAGAACACCACATACAGAACACCATGGACTTTGTGGATAAGGTGAGGGATGTCATCATGGAGACTGATGAAACAATGGTCTCTTTTGATGTCACATCACTCTTTACGTGCATTCCTGTTGATGAGGCAGTAGAGGTGGTCTGTTTAAGGTTAAAATCAGACACCACTCTGAGCAACAGGACCACACTTTCCACAGAGCAACTGTGTCAACTCTTGAAACTGTGCCTGCAGTCAACCTACTTCACATATGGGGAGCAATATTATAGGCAGAAACATGGGTGTGCTATGGGGTCGCCAGTTTCTCCTATTGTTGCCAACCTGTACATGGAGGAGGTAGAAAAGAAAGCCTTGACGTCCTTTTCAGGGAGACCACCAAGTCATTGGTTCAGGTATGTTGATGACACCTGGGTTAAAATTAAATCTCAGGAAGTCCAACATTTCACTGATCACATCAACTCTGTGGATAAATATATCAAGTTCACACGAGAAGATGTAAAAAATGGCAGGTTGGCTTTCTTGGACTGTGAGGTCTCAGTTTCTGATAGAGGAAATTTGCAAACTGAGGTGTACCGCAAACCCACACACACAGACCAGTATTTACAGTTTGACTCCCATCACCCTCTGGAGCACAAGTTAGGAGTCATCAGGACTCTGTACCACAGAGCAGACAGCGTCCCCACTAACTCAGCAGCCAGACAGAAGAGAAATCACACACAAAACAGGCTCTAGAGAAATGTGGATATCCTAACTGGGCCTTCCTGAAAGAAGAAACCCAAACAGGACTCCAGCAGCCATCAGGTGAAAAGAAGGAACCCAGACCCAGACCAGTGGTCATTCCAGATGTTGCAGGAGTTTCAGAG
Source organism: Garcialebias charrua (assembly GCA_038048925.1). Lineage (NCBI taxonomy): Eukaryota > Metazoa > Chordata > Actinopteri > Cyprinodontiformes > Rivulidae > Garcialebias > Garcialebias charrua. The sequence goes on along the minus strand of JBBPBX010013313.1, from coordinate 30,365 downwards.
ACATTGAGACGTTTATTTTCTAAACACAATGTCCCAGTGGCTTTTAAACCCCAAAATACATTAAAGACTGGTTCATCCCAAAGATCCAGTCCCCCGGCACAAACAGAGTAATATTGTGTATGCTGTTCAGTGTCAGGAGGGCTGTGATCAGTCTTATATCGGGGAAACTAAACAGCCACTGGCCAAAAGGATGGCCCAGCACAGAAGATCAACATCATCAGGTCAGGACTCTGTGGTCTACACTCATCTCCAGGTCAGAGGTCACTCTTTCAGGGATGAAGATGTTCACATCCTTGATAGAGAGGAACAATGGTTTGAGAGAGGAGTAAAGGAGGCCATCTTTGTGAAAAGAAACCGTCCATCATTAAACAGAGGTGGAGGCCTCCGGGTTCAACTGTCCCCCTCTTACAATGCTGTTATTGCTAGTATCACTCAGCCCTCTGTGAATAGCAAACAACCATCAGGGTGCTAACGATCCATCGTTAGGCTGATGGTCCTCCTTGATCATGTGAGCAGCTGGTTTCAGGCTGTCATCAGCCAACTGGTTGTGTAACACTGTGAGAGGGTGCTATTTATAAGACTGAGCTGAATACAGCAGCTCAGACTGAGGAAGTCTTTCGGACGAAAGACGAAACGTTTCTACATTTTTTTTTTTTTGCTTTGTTTTGTTTTATTTTTTGAATATCCAGAGGACCAGACTTACCTTTTTAGATTTTTCTACCTGGATTATTGAGCATGCATCAGAGTTTTAGAGATAATTATGTTTATAGTTTTTTTTTTAAATAGGTTTAGAGATTCATATTTTTTGCTTTTTGTTTGTTAAACAAGGTCAGAGGAAGCTGGTTCTGGTTCGGTCGATTGAACCCGTTGTTACACTATATTCTGTGACCTGCAACAGTGCATGCAACACCACCCCAGCCGTGGCATAGTGGTAATGGCAGTTGTCCCTCGATCGGAAGGTTGGCGGTTCGAATCCCGGTTCCCCACACCATGTGTCGTCGTGTCCTTGGGCAAGACACTTAACCCCGAGTTGCTCCCGGTAGGACTGGAAAGCGCCTTGCATGGTAGTCTGCCGCTACCAGTGTATGAATGTGTGTGTAGCACTTTGAGATTTTCACTAATGAAAAGTGCGGTATAAATTCATTATTATTATTATTATTATTACCCCCTATGTAGCGGTTAAGGGTAGTGGACTGTGTTGTCTTTCCCATAATGCTTAGCGGTATTTTAGTGTTACAGGCCGCACCATGAGTGAGATGGACGTCTGTGATATAGACCTGCCTCTTGTGTGCTATTTAAGTTTGGGTGTTTCCTGTTGTGAGGCTCAGAGTGTCTTCATTGGGTTTAACTCACACAATGTTAAGACGGCAGTCACAGAATATGGTGGAACACATGTGCGCTCTGAACGTGCTTCATGCATCGGAAATATCGGCAGGTTGGATCGGAAAATCCGATATGTAAATTATGCTGATATCGGATGCCGATACCAATACTGGATCGGATCGGCCCCATCCCTAGAAATTACATGTAAACTTGGTTTCATACAAACTTCTTGTTTTCAAGCAGATGGTCCTTCAGGACTTGGGAGGGACCAGGGACAGGGTTCTCTTGGGTCTGGTTCTCAGGGACAGGGTTCTCTTGGGTCTGGTTCTCAGGGACAGGGTTCTCTTGGGTCTGGTTCTCAGGGACAGGGTTCTCTTGGGTCTGGTTCTCAGGGACAGGGTTCTCTTGGGTCTGGTTCTCAGGGACAGGGTTCTCTTGGGTCTGGTTCTCAGGGACAGGGTTCTCTTGGGTCTGGTTCTCAGGGACAGGGTTCTCTTGGGTCTGGTTCTCAGGGACAGGGTTCTCTTGGGTCTGGTTCTCAGGGACAGGGTTCTCTTGGGTCTGGTTCTCAGGGACAGGGTTCTCTTGGGTCTGGTTCTCAGGGACAGGGTTCTCTTGGGTCTGGTTCTCAGGGACAGGGTTCTCTTGGGTCTGGTTCTCAGGGACAGGGTTCTCTTGGGTCTGGTTCTCAGGGACAGGGTTCTCTTGGGTCTGGTGGCTCTTCATGTGTGTTTTCCGACAGTGGCTCTGGGTGAAGGTCTTGTCACAGAGGGTGCACTTGTACGGTCTCTCTCCGTTGTGGGTCCGCATGTGGACCTTCAGGTAGTACCGCTGGGAAAAGGCCTTCCCACAGACTCCGCAGACGAAGTTCTTGACCCTGGAGTGGAGGAAGACGTGATGGGTCAGCTTGCTCTTGAGCTTGAAGCGGCGTCCGCACTCGACGCACTCGTACGGCGCCTCGCTGCTGTGGATCGTCAGGTGCTTCCTCAGATCTCTGTTGAACACGAAGCGTTTCCCGCACACGTCACAGATGAATGGTCTCTCGTCTCCGTGGGTCCTCAGGTGCCTCGATAGTTCCGGTTCTGTGTGGAAGCTTTTGGAGCAGACGTGGCAGAGGAACAGTCGCTCTCGGACCGTGTGGACCCTCATGTGCAGCTTCAAGTTGCCTTCCACTTTAAAGCGTTTCCCGCAGACTTCACAGCCGTGGCGTCGCTCCTCGAAGTGGATGGCTCGGTGCCGGGCCAGAGATCGGCGATTGTCGAAAAACTTCCTGCAGATGTTGCAGACGTGCTCCTCCTTCTTGCCGTGCTTCCTCCTGTGAGCCGTGAGCTGCGACTCCACACCGAACGTCTTCAGACAAACGTCACATTTGAAAGACTTGTTGTCCTCGTGGACCCAGCGGTGAGCGTTCAGGCCCGACTTGGCTCTGAAGGTTCTGCTGCAAACGTTGCACCTGAACCTCTGGTTCACGGCGTGTTTGTTGGCGTGACTCCTCAGATTGCTTTTGGATGTGAAGGTCTTCCCACAGTCAGAACACCGATGAATGTTTTGGTGATTTTTCAGATGTTTCTTCAACTTTCCCACAGAGTTGACCTTCTCCCCGCAGACGCCGCAGACGTCCAGTTGCTCGTCCACATGGGTCCAGATGTGTTTGATCAGACACGTCAGATTCCAGTACCAGACCCCGCACACTTTACAAGACACTTTACTTCCTTCAGTCCTCTTCCTGTGCCCTTTAACCTTCTTTTGTCCTGGTTTTTGGTTAGAGTCTGGGTCAAACTCCTCTGAACCGCCACCAGAGTCCTCATCGTCCTCTGCTTCCTCGTCGTTCTCTGATTCCTCCTTTTCCGGGTCGTGTTCTTGAGATGTTGAGCTGTTAGTTGGACCGTCCCGTCTGGTTTCAGCTGCACCTTCAACAGAGCTGCCAAAACAAAATGAAAATATTAAAAAATGGCCTTATGAACAGTATTATCAAAAAAACGGCTAGTCTTCTAATTTTCTCTGGGATGTCTAAAGCAGTGGTTCCCAACCGTGGTCCTTGAGGAACACCATCCTGCATGTTTTAGCTGTTTCTCTGTTCCACCGCACCTGATTCAGTGATTTTATTACTCCCTCATGTTCTGCAGAAGCTTGTTGATCACATAGTCTAAAACATGCAGGATGGTGTTCCTCAAGGACCAGTGTTGGGAACCCCTGGAAAGATGTGTGATTTTTTTAGGAGCAACGATCCAGCCAGCATGCATAGTTGGGCCCCACATGGGGTTATTGTGGGCAAGTTGGGTAATGAGTGGGCATGGGATTTATCTGGGCTAACTGCATGAGACCCATATGGTTATCCCATAAAGGAACCCATTTTGTTGGCGCTGTTGGGCTAAATATATGAGTCCTATACAGCATTAATGTGGGCTAACTGGCAATGGGACAGAAATGGGCAATTTTATTTGGGACCCATGTGGTTTTAGTATAATGGGCCCAGCATGGGAAGCCCTTTTGGGCTAACTATATTTACCCCAAGTGGTATAAGAGTGGGCTGACCTTACAGGGGTTGAACTTGGGCATGAATGTATAGGTCCCAGTTCGTTTTTATGTGGGTTAACTGCGAATGGGACAGAAATGGGCATTATTATATGGGACCCATGTGGTTTTAGTATAATGGGCCCAGCATGGGAAGCCCTTAC
>JBBPBX010013313.1:14572-25672 GCA_038048925.1 Garcialebias charrua | reverse complement strand
GAGTACTGTGTTAGGATAGGCGAAGTGCTTGGTAACTGTACAGTACCGTACATGTACGTGTATATGGGGCGGCCAGTGTGTATGTGTTTTCTGACTTGCGTCGAAATCCGTGTTACGAACGGGCGTAGGAACGGAACTCCGTCGTAACTCAGGGACTAGTGTACCTATATTCTGATAAAGAATGAGACCGCGTTCCAGTAGCAGCAGCAACGTGCACTCCGTCCATCTTTCGGACAACTGTATGAACATAAACTCACCGTATCTCGGTACAATGCATGCGCATAGCCAAGGGGGGTTCGAACGAACCGCCCACTTTGCCTATGAAGTCCCACCTACAACTCCTGCACAACACAAGTTCTATGTTAAGAGAGGTGGAAAGAGAAGGTATGGAGACGCTGTAGCGTGTGAAGAAGGAGAAACAAACTGATTTGCAAGCAGTTGACTTTAATCCTTCGAGCGCCAAGACCAGAAACAGAATGAATGAAATCACACACCAACATCTCTTCTTCTCTTCACCTGGGGAAACCTGGGGAACCACTCGCTGGCTCCTCCTACTGGGTGAGAGAGATTACCTTACTCATACACCACACAGCTCCCCCCAAACACCCAGAAGGGCAAATACAAAACATATCAGTCTCTCACAGGGGGCCTAATCAACCTGCCGAACCGACTGCGTCGACTCGGGGGCGGAGAAACAGCTGGCACCCGTACAGGAACAACATTTTGTGCCACAGGTGGAGGAACACAGTTGGGGGGAGAAAACGGAAGATGGGGTCGAGCAGGAGGGCGGCCGCGTCTAGGAACCTGAGCCGGCAACACCTCATCATCAGCCAACACATAGGCTGGCTTCAGGCGGTCCACTGTAACCAGCTCTCTACGCCCACCCATGTCTAAAACAAAACTTTTCGCGCCTCTTTCGAGCACCCGAAACGGCCCGTCATACGGAGGCTGGAGGGGCGAACGGTGGGCGTCACGTCGCACAAAAACAAAACGGGCAGACTGGAGTGCTATGGGCACAAACGCCTGCAGGAAACAATGGTGCACAGGACCCGGAACCAAAAAACTACCGTACTCTGCGAATAGGGGTCCACCGCTTCGGGGAAACGTGGAGCGGTAGCGTCTAACAAAAACTCCCCTGGGATTCGTAAAGGCTGACCAAAAACCAACTCGGCTGATGAAGCGTTGAGGTCCTCCTTAGGAGCTGATCGCAACCCAAGCAGCACCCACGGCAAACGCTCCACCCAGCCAACGTCTGTTAGCGCAGCACGTAACGCCGCCTTAAGAGACCGATGGAAACGTTCAACCAACCCGTTAGCCTGAGGGTGGTAGGCGGTAGTGCGATGCACCTGCACCCCCAAGGAGCGCGCCATCTCGGACCAGAGCCCTGAAATAAACTGGGGACCTCTGTCTGAAGTGATGTCCGAGGGCACACCAAAACGGGCAACCCAAGTGGAGAGGAACGCACCAGCCACGTCGGAGGTAGTTGTGGAAGAAAGAGGAACGACCTCCGGCCACCTGGTTGTGCGGTCGACCACTGTAAGCAGGTGTGTGAAACCCCGTGATGGGGGCAGGGGACCAACTAAGTCCACATGCACGTGGTCAAAACGCTTGGCTGGAATGGGAAATGGTTCCAGTGGTGCCTTAGTGTGCCGGTGCACCTTGGCACGCTGACAAGCCACGCAAGCCGCTGCCCAACTCCTCACCTCTCTGCGTAAACCAGGCCACACAAAACGTGCGCTGACTAGTTTCACAGACGCGCGCACACCTGGGTGCGAGAGAGAGTGAACAGAGTCAAAAATGCGGCGGCGCCAACCTGATGGAACCACTGGGCGTGTCCGGCCTGTGGAAACGTCACACAGGATCAAAGGACCGCCCTCTCCCAATTTGACCTCCTCTAGCTTAAGCCCTGAAACGCCGGCACGAAGGGCAGTTATATCAGCGTCTCCCGGTTGGTCAGCGGCCATGGCAGAAAAATCTACCCCGAGGAGCACAGGACAAACGAGTACCCGTGACAGACAGTCCGCCACTGAGTTGGATTTTCCGGCCACATGGCGGACGTCCGTTGTAAACTCTGAAATGGCCGCCAAGTGCCGTTGCTGACGCGCTGACCAGGGCTCCGAAACTTTAGACATGGCAAACGTGAGTGGTTTGTGGTCCACATAAGCCGTAAACGAACGACCCTCCAGCAAAAAACGAAAATGCAGTGTAGCCAAGAACAGCGCCAACAACTCGCGGTCAAAAACGCTGTACTTGCGCTCACAGTCCCACAATTTTCGGCTGAAAAATGCCAACGGCTGCCATGCGTCACCAACGCGTTGCTCTACAACAGCCCCCACCGCTATATCTGAAGCATCAGTTGTTAGCACAATCAGGGCCTCTGAATCTGGATGGGCTAGGAGTGCCGCGCTAGCTAACGCGGACTTCAAAGTCAAAGTCAACTTTATTGTCAGAACTGCAATATGTACAGGACATACACAGGACCGAAATTGCGTTTCTCTCAGTCCCTCGGTGCAACAGTAACCATCTAAACACTAAAACATTTAATAAACATAAGCATAAAATAGTAAAAGTGTAACACTGTCCTGAGTTTTTTCATAATAGTATAAAAGTATGAAAATTTACACCAACACTGAAACACCAAACACCCAATGAACATAAGCATAAAATGAAATAATAAAAGTGTAATACTGTCCTGAGTTTTTGCATAGTAGTATAAAAAGTATAAAAAGTATATCTATAAAATAAACTGAAGGTTCTAGCATTGACATTTGGGACAGCAAATTTACTTTCCTAAAGAAGAGTAGGGTGGTGGGGCACAATTACGCGTTTTTTAAGATTTGTAACTGCGAATTTAGTGTCTCTCATGGAGGAAGGAACAATGTCCGTCAGCATGAAAAGTCTGTCAAGCACAAAGGTAGGCATATCAGATTGTGATCACATAACTGGTTTGAAAGAGGCTGATAGGTAGTTATTTCAGATTTCTTGTAAACCTGTCTTAAAATGTAAGGGGTTCTGGACTTTGCAGGGGTCTGCAACCTGCGGCTCTGGAGCCACATGTGGCTCTTTGGTCCCTCAGCAGTGGCTCTTCCAAGCTTTGATCAAAACTAACTTTAAACTGAATTTTATTTCAGAGTCAGAGAGTCAGAGAGTATTTATTGTCATTTGCACCGCATGTAGTACATGTGATGAAAACGAGATTATGTACACAGGGTCCCAGTTACATCCAACAACAAATGCAAGAGAAAAACAATAATAACATCTAGGATTAACTAAGAGAAACATCAACTAGTAATACACTAAGCCCTAATGTAGTAGAAAAACATCATTATAAACAGCAGCACGAACATGAGTCATTATGAGCAGATGGTCACAGATGAACGCAGCAACAAGAAACAGATCAGTATCAACATGATGTGACATTTTGCAGTGTTTATTCTTATTATTTATTTATTCATGAGTCTGACAGCCTCAGGGTAGAAGCTGTTCCTCAGTCTAGTGGTTCTACATTTGATGCTCCTCAACCTCCGTCCCGAGGGGAGTGGTGCAAAGAGTGAGTGTGCTGGGTGAGTGAGGTCTTTCATGATGCAGGTGGCTCTTTTTCTGCATCTGGAGGTGTAAATGTCTGTGATGGTGGGGAGACTGACTCCCACAGACTTCTGTGCAGCCTTCACCACTCTCTGTAGAGCTTTCCTCTCTGCAACTGTGCAGCCTCCATGCCACACGTTGATGCTGGAGCACAGGACGCTCTCCACTGCACACCTGTAGAACGAGGTGAGGACTGAGCTTCTCAGACCAGCTCGTCTCAGCCGTCTGAGGAAGTAGAGTCTTTGATGTCCTTTCTTGATCAGGCTGGTGGTGTTGTTGCTCCAGCTGAGGTTATCATTCAAGTGTACACCCAGGTACTTGTAGCTGGAGACCACCTCCACCGCAGATCCACCTATATACAGTGGGGTGTGGGTGTGTTTGTTCCTTCTGAAGTCCACAATCATCTCCTTCGTCTTCTTCACATTCATGTGAAGGTTGTTCTCTTTGCACCAGCTCTCCAGATGTTCCACCTCCTGTCTGTAGCTGGATTCATCATTATCTGTGATGCATCCCACCACCGCTGTATCATCTGCAAACTTAACAATATGACAGCCTGGATGTGTGGCTGTACAATCATATGTGAGCAGAGTGAACAGAAGAGGGCTCAGCACACATCCTTGAGGAGAGCCAGTGCTGAGGGTTATGGTGGAGGAGGAGAAGTTGTGGATCTTCACGGACTGTGGTCTGTCTGTTAAGAAGTCTAGTACCCAGTTACAGATGGAGGGGCTTAGTCCAAGTGTGGATAGTTTGTCTATCAGAGTTTGGGGGATCATGGTGTTGAAGGCAGATGTGAAGTCCACAAAGAGCAGACGCACGTATGAGTCCTTCTGATCCAGGTGGGTGAGAGCAGTGTGGACCACAGAGGAGATGGCGTCCTCTGTTGATCGGTTCTCGCGGTATGCATATTGATGAGGGTCCTCGCTGATGTTGACGGTTGTCTTGATGTGGGACATGACCAGTTTCTCAAAACATTTAGCGACTATCGGGGTGAGAGCCACCGGTCTATAGTCATTCAGACCAGTCACTGTGGAGCTTTTTGGGACTGGGATGATGGTGGCAGTCTTCAGGCAGGTGGGAACTGACTCCAGTGAAAGTGAGGTGGTGAAGACGTCAGCCAGCACCTCACAGAGCTGGTCCGCACATTCCTTCAGAACTTTCCCTGGGATGTTGTCTGGACCCGTAGCTTTATGAGGGTTGATCCTTCTGAGACTACCTCTCACTTCTGCTGCGGTCACTTTGAGGTGCTCCTCGTCTGGTGATGAGGTGAGTCTGGTGCTAGCTGGTCTGTTTGGATCTTCAAAACGTGCATAAAACTTATTGAGGGCATCAGGCAGGGATGGGTCCCTGGGGCATTGTTTGCTTTTGCCCTTGTAATCTGTTAAGCATTTGATGCCCTGCCACATGCTCCGTGGATCATGTGAGGTGAACTGTCCCTCGATCCTCTGTGCATACGCGGCTTTGGCCTTCTTTATGCCATCATCCAGTTCTTTCCTGCACTTTCTCAACTCCTCAGTATCTCCAGACTTGAATGCAGTGTCCCTGGCTGCCAGCAGGGTGCGGACATCCTTATTTAGCCAGGGTTTTTGATTGGGGTAAAATTTAACATACTTTCTTATGGATACATTTTCAGCGCATGTACTGATGTAACCCAGGACTGAGGAAGCATAAAGTTCCAGGTCAACTGAACTTCCATTCGTAGCTGCCTCTTTGAAGACAGACCAGTTTGTGTTTTCAAAGCAGTCTCTTAGCATGGGGGTACTATCTTGGCGCCACAATGTGATCTCTCTTTGTTCCGGCTTGGAACGTCTGAGTGGGGGGAGCTGTCTAGGGACCAATAACAGGGAGCGATGGTCGGAAGCCCCGAGCGGTGGGCGTGGCTTCGCCGTGTACGCCCCCTTCACATTCGTGAAGACTTGGTCTAGCGTCTTATTTCCTCGTGTTGCTGTGAAAACGTGCTGATTGAAGGTTGGAAGGATGACACGTAAATCCACGTGATTGAAGTCCCCGGAAACAATGAAAAGCCCCTCAGGATATTTACACTGCAGCGAGGTGAGTAAGTCATGAATTTCTCCCTGGGCGTCGTTGGCATTAGCATCGGGTGCTATGTAAACAGCGCTTATTATTATCGCTGAATAATCGCGGGGGAGGTAATGTGGTCGACATCTTACTGTTAAAAGCTCCACAGCAGCTGAGCAGATCCTGCTGATAACGGCACAGTTCGTGCACCAGTCTTTGTTAACGTAAATACAGACGCCACCGCCTCGTGTTTTCCCCGTAGTCTCGGTGCACCGGTCCGTTCTGAAAAAGAGCCTATTATCCAACTCATAAACAGAGTCAGGAGTGTCCTCATTGATCCACGTTTCCGTGAGGCAAAGCACCGAGCATCTCCTCATCTCCTCCGACGTGGTCACTCTCAAACGAAGTAAATCCATTTTGTTGTCCAGCGAGCGCACGTTGGACAGAAAAAGAGCCGGCATCGGGGGTCTCCCGGTTTTAGCGTCTGCCCGCAGTCTCGTCATAATTCCTGCTCGACAGCCACGCTTTTTTCCTCGAGAGCACCGTTTCCTCTTCTTTCCTCCGGAGCGCATCTGCTTCCAGAAAGATGATCTTAGCAGCTCCAATCTTCCGAGCTCTGATTTGAGTTCGTTGCTGATTTCAGCTGTGCCTTGTGGTAAATCCGCTCCAATTCTTAACAGCTCAGTTCGGCTATAATTCACCCGCAAAAAACGCGCAGAGTCAGGTACAAAAACACTATTAAAATTACTAAAAACTGGGGATGATCTGGGAGCCCATGAAGCTGCGGCTGGTCTGAGCGCGGCCATCTTGCTTAATTTGTTCTTATAACAACAAAAAGGGCTAGTTTTAGCAGTTTTTCCTGTCATTTCCTTTGCAAATGTGTGAATACTAGAACTAATAGAAGGAGTAAAACATAAGTTAACTTTATTTATTCGAAGTAGGATATTTAATTTTTCCACAATTAAAATAATTTACCTAGACCTGCATAGTTCTTATTATTTTATTTTTTAATTGGGAAAGATCACATTATTTTTCCTTCTTTATGATAATCTGGTCTTTTTTAGTCTTAAAATGTAAAAATATCAACAAATCATTAGATATTTTCAGCTTTACAATGGCCAGAAAACTACCGGTCAGAAAATTGTCCTCTAACAAACTTAAAGTGGTCCATGGGCCACCAGTTGAGAATCCCAGTTGTAGCAGGTGCTCCGGAAACGTTTAATTTAGTGAACATAGGGGCAGAAATGGCTCTTTCGACCATAAAGGTTGTAGATCCCTGGGCTAGTGGGATGGCTCGGAGTACCCGGCAGAAAATTTCCCTTATTTTTAAATCCAAAACTTGACAGGTATGGTCCGGACCTGTCGTATATTTTAGGAGCGTCAGTCTGCTGTCATCCAGACGGATCTTCTCCACGAATAACTTCATATTTCGTTATTTAGAAAATATTTTGGGTTTAAAAAAATCACGCACCATAATTATTCTTGACAATAGGTTATTCTGTTTGAATTAGAATTATAATTTTAAGTTTAATTTGTCTGGTGTGTCGCGCAGGCTTCAGTGAGTCGTGCGCTCCCCTTGGTCATCAAAGCCGCTCCTCATATTAACACCCAGGTACATAAAATCCCCATACACCGCCGCAGAACAAGTACGAATTAAGACTGATCTTGTGCCAAACACCATCGGAGCAATAGATTATTATATCTGATTCGAAATATAACCTGCAGAATGTGGTTGCGCCCTGACCAGGAGGTGCGCGCATCATTTGTGCTGCAAAACATGTTGGCACGCATCTTGCAGCGTGGCATTTATTGTCCATCCATCTCCTGACCACCTCCTGTCATGTTGGCACGCGTCTTGACCACCTCCTTGCGCAGCAAGACGCGTGCCAACATGACAGGAGGTGGTCAAGGATTGACCATCTCCTGACCACCTCCTGTCCGTGCTGCGGCGAGATGTTTGTTTGAAGCCATTTTCAGATCAAACCATTTATTCTTGATTTCTGATACTGTACGACCCACGGGAGACAAAACATATGCACTACAATATTAATATGATGTTAACTGTAGTTTCGAGACATTTTAAAATGCTTCTGTTCAAAAACACATCCGACACTTGCGGGGGGTGGGGGGTGGGGGGCAGCGGTGCGCCACGGCTCTTCTGAATAAGTGAAACTATAATGTAACACAGTACACTAAAATTAAAGATATTTGACCATCCGACACTTGCGGGGGGGTGGGGGGTAGCGGTGCGCCACGGCTCTTCTGAATAAGTGAAACTATAATGTAACACAGTACACTAAAATTAAAGATATTTGACCATCCGACACTTGCGGGGGGGTGGGGGGGTAGCCACAGCGCGACTGAGAGCAGATCTCCGAACGCGTGAAGTTCCTCCTTTTACTTCTTGAGTTTGAATGAATGGACACTTCCTGCTGTCAGAAGGCAGGAAGCGTGGCCTTATATGGTGTTTTGAGGGGTGGAAATTATGTAAATTACCTTCCCGCGAGCACGCGCAGGTGAGTAGAACAGGTGGGATCCATCAACTTTAAGCAGCCCGTTTACACGCTTTTCCTGTGGATAGAAGACTTTGTTGGATCTGACGTGGCATGTTCGAACGAACGCTTCGTACGAACAAAAGTAGGAGAAATTTAGGATAAAAATACGAACATTTTCGTGCATGAGGGCCATTGATTCATTTCTTTGAGTGCAGTAGGACATGTATAAAGACAGCAGGACATGTGTGAGGACAACCGGACATGTATGAGGACAACAAAACATGTATGAGGACAGCAGGACATGTATGAGGACAGTAGTGCATGTGTGAGGACAACAGGACATGTATGAGGACAGCAGGACATGTATGAGGACAGTAGGACATGTGTGAGGACAACAGGACATGTATGAGGACATGTATGAGGACAGTAGGACATGTATGAGGACAACAGGACATGTATGAGGACAACAGGACATGTATGAGGACAGCAGGACATGTATGAGGACAGCAGGACATGTATGAGGACAACAGGACATGTATGAGGACAACAGGACATGTATGAGGACAACAGGACATGTATGAGGACAGCAGGACATGTATGAGGACAGCAGGACATGTATGAGGACAACAGGACATGTATGAGGACAGCAGGACATGTATGAGGACAACAGGACATGTATGAGGACAGCAGGACATGTATGAGGACAACAAGACATGTAAATCTAGCTGGTTATTTTTATTTTTTTCTGCTATTTATCCTTTTGTTTGCTATTTTGTTTTGATTTGTAAAAAAACAAAGTTTAGATTTTGCCTCTTCTATTGTTGTCATTGTTATTCACTGTTGTTGTCATTCTCTGTTAAAATCAGGTCTCTCTTGTAAATGAGTCCCTGAAGCTCAATGGGATTAACCTGTAGAAATAAAGGTTGAATGAATGCCAAATGGCGGGCGCTTGAAGCTAACCTGCCCAATGGAGTTACGAATGTGGTCAGTTTCTGGAAACTGGAGTCCAGTGGAATTTGCCAGAACACCTTGGACACATCCAAGGTGGATAATATTTTAATGTGGGCAGGATGTATCATTCACGTGAATCCCCTATTCAGTCATTTTAGATCAACGTGCACTCTGATCTCGTCTTTATTGCGCTTTGGCGCAGCCACCATTGGTGCACACAGTCTGCTGCCCGGTAACCTCTTCTATAATACCGAGGTTGAGCATGTGCTTCATTTCTTTTTCCACCTTTGGTAGGAGAGAAACGGGACTCTGCGTGGAGACACTGTATGGCACTGAATCAACTGTTAACTCCATTTTTACTGGTTTACACTCCACTAACAGATATAGCAAAAATACGTTAATTTTTTGTTTAGGGAATTAGCATTTTTGCTAACTAGCTTCTGTTGAATTTTCATCAACTGTAAAGCCCCCCGTATAGCTCTGCGTACGTCCATACGCAGAGGTACAAGCGTATCCCCGCAGGGCATATTTTACGACTGCGTCGCAAACGCGTTGTCGCACAATAAACTGCCTGGCGCCGGACTGTTTTGTATGCGACACCAATGTATTAAATTCCCCTTCTTCATCACTGATCTGGCCTTTTCTTTTGTTTGTTTTTTGCCAAAAGGCAGTGATCGCTTCCTCCTCAGTTGACTCCATGAAATGGTGAGAAATGAATGAATTTGTCACGAGCGAATTAAAATCGGGTCCAGCGTGGCTACGGGAGCTTCTGGAGATTTCCTGGTGTGCTGGTCTGACGTGTGGGCTGCAGAACCAGTGCTCCCTTTTTTTTTTGTGGAAGTTTTTATATAAACACAGAACACCGCTGCAGCTCTCGCCTTTTTCCCCCCCTGACCTGTCAATCAATTCAGTAGGCGTGCCAGCAAATGACCAATCAGCGACCTCAATTTGTCCCGTAGGTAAACGCTCTGCGCTGCAGCTGCTCAAATGACGTCAAGAATTTGGTGTGAAAACGCGAGAATGTACGCGAGAACGTACGTAGAGCTGTGGGGCTGAACTATCTGCGTACAGTACGTTTATACGGACACGCTTATGGACGTACGCAGAGCTATACGGGGGCTTAAGTCGACTCGGCTAACAAAATTCATAAACTTGTTCCTGTCAGTTGTGGGCGTGTGTCTCGAGGAATCCATAAGGTACGCGATTGGCTGACTACTACGTGTGACGTGATTGGTCGACCCAGCTTCAGCTGGAGTCGAAAGAGCAGACTGACATCTGAGTCACCATCATCTTAGCAGTTAGCGTTAGCTTCCGCTATTTTTTAAAACCTATTTACTGTATGTTAGCAAAGCTAAATGTCCGGCGGGGGCCTGTGTATTGTCGCTGTTGACCCCGGGGGGTCATTGTGTGTGGTCCCTGGTGGGGTTCGTCCGGTTCTTCCACTTGGTCGGATCTGGGGAGTGGACGAGTGGCTCGTCCTGTTCGGGTGGTCCTGGGGACTCTGGGCTCGGGGTCCTTCCTGGGGTCTTGGGCTTTGATCGCCCCTTCGTCTGTCTCGGGCTTTGGGGGGACGGGTCTCTGATGCTTCACAGTTGCTACTAAATGTTCTATTGGAGGAACCTCATTCACTTATGCATGCTCACAACCACACACAAATGGATGCAGGGATGTATAGTAGATGTATGTAGATGGGTATATAAATGAATATAAATATATATGTATGTATATTGTATATATATTTGTAGGTATGGGTATGTGTATTTATAGAAATATTTGCAAGGTCATGAATATTATCAGTCTTTATGCTTGTATGTTTCGTTGTTGTGTTCTGTCATGTGCTTTGCAGGATTGTGGACGGAGGTTTGGTGTGTTTGCCTTGTGCTCTTTCTGTGGACAATTGTTGTTTTGTTGTTTTGTTTTGTTTTGTTGTCTCACTTTCTCTTTTCTTTCTTTCTCTCTATTAAAAAAAAAAAAAAAAAATACATATTGGAGTGAGAGGATGGCTATAAGGTGTGAAGGGAGGCCATCTATAAATGGAAAAAAAAAAAAAATA
>JBBPBX010013313.1:4115-14524 GCA_038048925.1 Garcialebias charrua | reverse complement strand
TGGTAAATGGTAAATGGAGCTTATTTATATAGCGCTTTCCAGCCCCCTGTGAGGAGCCCCAAAGCGCTTTACAATACCAGCCATCCACCCATTCATTCAGACATTCATACACCGGTAGTGGTAGCCTGCCTTGCAAGGCGCCATCCAGACCTACCGGGAGCAACTCGGGGTTAAGTGTCTTGCCCAGGGACACAACAACACATGGTGGGCGGATGCGGGATTCGAACCTCCAACCTTCCGATCAGGGGTCGACTGCCATTACCACTACACCACGGCCGCCCACACCCCTAGTTGTGCCACTATTAAGTACGTATATAAAAGGTGTCACTAGTGAAATCTCTTTAAGGCGAGCCATTATATCATGAAAGAACATTTAATGCCAACATTTCGAGGTACACCTGATTCAAGATCCTTAAGCTTAAAAATAACTTGTTTAAAATTCACTTAAGAACCTCGTTACCTTCTTGATTTGTATCTTGAGACTCTGTCTTGGAAATCAACAAACACAAAGTGTTCAATGTGAAAAAGTGTCAAAATGTAGTCCACAAGGCTGGACCAACACTACACCGCAACATTTGTTATAAAAAAGTGAATTGTTTATTGTAGGAATAAGATATTTACAGGACGTTTTTCATTGAAGATACAGTATCTGAAGATTTACACAACTGCAAACGTTTGTGCAAATCATTTAGGCTCAACTTTTTATGTTACAAAAATATATACTAAACTGCAGCTAAACCTTTAAGAACTAACTTTTCACACTTCTAAACAAATTAAACTGAAATGTTTGAAAAAAGAAAATACAGTACAAGTCATTAAAAACAAATCAATGCTGCCACTGTTTACAACACATCAAAAATCACATTTATTACATATTTGTCATTATTTATTAGCCTTTAGTTAACCAAGCAGAGATCAAAGATGGATCTTGTAAGGCCTGGACCTGCACGATGTTTGGACAAATGAGAACAGGTCTGAACACGGGGAGGTTTTATCGTGAATCCGTGTAAAATGGCATCTTTGATCCAAGATGGCAAACTTCCTGTTGGGTTTAGATCAAAACATTTAGAGACTTGTTGATCCTGGGCTGGAGAACATGTTTATTCAGTCTCATATCTATAAGTCAAACTGTTGAAAGTCAGAGTCAGAGAGTCTTTATTGTCATTTGCACCACATGTGGTACATGTGATGAAAACGAGATTATGTACACAGGGTCCCAGTTACATCCAACAACATGCAAGAGAAAAACAGTAAAACACCTAGGATTAAAGCTGGGGTATGTAAGATTGTAATGTAGTCTAACTTTTCAAACAATATATATTTTAACATATTTCTTCACTCTTTCATTCAACCTTTATTTATACAGGCTAGCCTCGTTGAGTCACGGGGACTCATTTACAAGAGGGACCTGTCTCACTCACACCAAACAACCATCCACTCTCACACTCACACCTAGGGTCAATTTAGAGTCACCAATCAGCCTAACATGCATGTTTTTTGGTCTGTGGGAGGAAACCGGAGTACCCGGAGGAAACCCACGCATGCACGGGGAGAACATGCAAACTCCACCCAGAAAGGCCCCGGACCGGGATTTGAACCGGCAACCTTCTCGCTGAGAGGCAGCAGCTCTACCAGTTGTGCCACCGTGCTGCCCACCGTGCTGTACTCTGTCACTAGATTGATGTTAGAGAGGAAATCTCTGAAAAAACTTAAAAAAAATATTGTCCCCTTGCTTCTCCAGGTGGTAAATAAGCATTTCTAAAAAGAAAAAGTGACCCGCCATTTTCCAGCCAATAAAAACAAAGTTTGTAACCAGCCAATAAAAACCGAGCTTGAATTTGAATCAGCCAATAAAAACAGAGCTTGAATTCAAATTTCAACAGACCACAAGGGGGCAGAGCCATATATGGCTCTGAGGGGGAGGGATCAGAATGCTTTGCTTGTTGAAATTTTTTCTAAGTGCTGCTGTTCTACAGAAACTGCAGACTGAACCTTTAACTAAGAAAAACATCAGCTAGTAATACACTAAGCCCTAATGTAGTAGAAAAACATCATTATAAACAGTTATAAACATTATAAATATATATAAACATATACAGTATAAACATTATACAGGTAACCCCCGACCTACGACCCCATCGACCTGCGAACCACGGGACCTACGAACATATCATATTTAATAAAAATATGAATTTAAAAAAAAAAAAAAAAAAAATTTTTTTTTTTTTTTTTGTGTTTAAATGTTCTTAATTTCATGTGTACATCACTTTGTTGCAGCTCTGGTTGTTTTAAAGGCTTTATAAATAATAATTATGATAAAAAAGATCATTTCTGATCATTTTTGAGCAATTTTTGAGCAATTTTGGGCAACAGGAAGTAGGTCTTCAGTTTACACGGTCACAAATTAATGTAGAACACCGGACGCTATTTTAGGTTCAGTCACTGGGGTCTCCGGTCACAAATTAATGTAGAACACCGGACGCCATCTTAGGTTAGCTGCCGAGAGCCGGACGAAGACTGGTGACCAGGATGGCTTCATATGGATTAATTACTAGCTGGAAACGTCTCTGTGAACTTTGTGGATGTCTCAAGCAGCAGCGGATTTATCGCCGATCGTGCCAGGCCGCCGTGCGAACACCTCCGGCCGGCCTGGCTACACCTCCGGCCTGGCTAGCTCCAGAGCTAACACTGGAGCTAACACGGGAGCCGGCCTTTTGAACACTGGTGACCAGGATCGCATCATGTGGATTAATTACTAGCTGGAATAGCTCTGTGGACGTCTCAGGCTGGAGCAGCGGCTGGAGCAGCAGCTGCAGATTGATCGCGCCGCCGCTCCAACACTAGCTCATGGCTTGGCTAGCAGAAGCTAGCCAGCTAGCTAACACAGGTCTGGAGCAGCTGCGGTGGCTTGCCGGCCCCCGCGCTGCTTGGCCCGAAAACAATCAACGCATGGCAACCTATGTCGGCTTTGACCATCTCAAAGTAAGAAAATATATTTTTATTTATTCTGTAAATGTGAATAGCAATGTTTAACATTACAGTACACTACTTTACATGCTTAAATGTGTGCGCGCGCTCCGTTAGCATGATAAATAAAGGTTGAATGAATGAATGAATGAATAATTTTTTTTTTTTTATATAATTTTCACCCCCTACCTACGAACGGATCGAGCTGCGAACGGTTCTTAGGTCCCAAACTCGTTCGTAGGTCGGGGGTTCCCTGTACACAGAAATGGGAAGTATTCAAGGTGGTGCAAGCCTTTTGCCACGCCCACTTTTCAATCATGGTGGCGGTCTTTTCATGACAAATTTATCTAAACTACTCATTTCTCATTGAGTATGAACTGCCCATGCGAAAAAGACTGTATACAAGAATCACGTCAGTAAGACCCAACATCTTACAAGTTGAAGTATAACCAGGCCTTTACAAGTGGCCCTCCATACGGGGCTCGGACCTTCTTCAGGTGGCAGAGCAGCAAAATATTTACAAGCTCACAGTGTGGTTGAAGATGAAGGCGTGGGTCACTCGACTGTATTTCACCAACAATCATGCGTCAGACTGTTATTTGTAAAAAAATAAAAAATAAAAAATAAAAAGACAAAACTACCAAGTGTAGAAACCTACACTAAAAGAATCAAAACTATCAAATAAGTTTTCCTTAGTTATTAAGTACTAAATGTACATATGACTTCCTGGCCTTTCATACAACTTATCTCTAAAAAAAAAAAAGATACGTGGAAAATAATAGTAAGCAAACAGGAAGCGATCGTCTACTGGTCCATCCAAGTTCCAGTCTTCACTTAAGGCCAAGGGAGATGGCTTCCAACTACAGGGAGTCCTCGACTTACGGCAACTCGGACTTACGAACAGTACAGTTGTACATTAAATACAGCACTGGTGTTTTTAGATGAAAGTGTGTTAACTAACCATTTGTAAACAAAGTTCTGTGCATGTTTATGAACCAGTATGTACGTTTGTGTTGAAAAACGGGTGTTTGGAGCAGCGCTAGCAAACATTTTCCGATTTACGAACGAAAATCCGGAGTTACGAACGCATGTGCTATGGGTTCTGACTTACGTCAAAATCGGGTTACAAACGGTACTTAGGTCCGGAGCTCGTTCGTAAGTCGAGGACTCCCTGTACAGGAACAATATCACAGAAGAACAAGCGGTGCGCTGATGTCACCTTTCTCTGAGGATGCTACTTGAACAGTAAATGTGTGTAGTTCTGGAGATGAGTGTTTTTCTGGACTGGACTCGAGCAGGTACACCGAAATAAACACAAATGCTTTTGGTGCAAGATGCTCAAGTGGGTAGGCGTTAGACTGGGCAGAAGAACAGAGGTAATTTTTTGTATTGCTTATCCGAGCTGAGGATTGTATCTATTATTATTATATATGTTTGTATGATTTATTCATTCAGACAAAGTGCAGCCCGAAGACCCCTTATGATGAGTAAAATAAATGGACAAAATGTTCCCTCGCCTGGACGCGGGTCACCGGGGCCCCATTCTGGAGCCAGGCCCGGAGGTGGGGCACGTTGGCGAGCGCCTGGTGGCCGGGCTTTCACCCATGGAGCTCGGCCGGGCACAGCCCGAAGAGGAGACGTGGGTCCCCCTTCCCATGGGCTCACCACCTATGGGAGGGGCCAAAGGGGTCGGGTGCAATGTGGGATGGGTGGTGGCCGAGGGCGGGGACCCTGGCGGTCTGATCCTCGGCTACAGAAGCTGGCCATTGGGACATGGAATGTCACCTCTCTGGTGGGGAAGGAGCCTGAGCTAGTGTGTGAGGTTGAGAGGTTCCGGCTAGAAATAGTCGGACTCACCTCAACGCATGGCTCTGGCTCTGGAACCAGTTTCCTTGAGAGGGGTTGGACACTCTTCCACTCTGGAGTTGCCCCTGGTGAGAGGCGCCGAGCAGGAGTGGGCATACTTGTTGCCCCCCATCTTGGTGCCTGTACGTTGGGGTTCACCCCGGTGAACGAGAGGGTAGCCTCCCTTCGCCTACGTGTGGGGGGACGGGCTCTGACTGTTGTTTGTGCCTATGCGCCAAACGGCAGCGCAGATTACCCACCCTTTTTGGAGTCCTTGGAGGGGGTATTGGAGGGTGCGCCTCCTGGGGACTCCCTTGTTCTGCTGGGGGACTTCAACGCTCACGTGGGCAATGACAGTGAGACCTGGAGGGGTGTGGTTGGGAGGAACGGCCCCCCTGATCTGAACCCGAGTGGTGTTTTGTTGTTGGACTTCTGTGCTCGTCATGGATTGTCCATAACGAACACCATGTTCAGGCATAAGGGTGTACATATGTGCTCTTGGCACCAGGACACCCTAGGTCGCAGTTCGATGATCGACTTTGTTGTCGTCTCATCTGATCTGCGGCCGCATGTCCTGGACACTCGGGTGAAGAGAGGGGCGGAGCTGTCAACTGACCACTACCTGGTGGTGAGTTGGCTCCGATGGTGGGGGAGGATGCCGGTCAGACCTGGCAGACCCAAACGTATTGTGAGGGTCTGCTGGGAACGTCTGGCAGAGTCTCCCGTAAGACGGAGCTTTAACTCCCACCTCCGGGAGAGCTTTGAACACGTTCCGAGGGAGGCGGGGGACATTGAGTCCGAGTGGGCCATGTTCCGCGCCTCTATTGTCGAGGCAGCTTATCAGAGTTGTGGCCGCAAGGTTGTTGGTGCCTGTCGTGGTGGCAACCCTCGAACCCGGTGGTGGACACCGGCGGTGAGGGATGCTGTCAGGCTGAAGAAGGAGTCCTATTGGGCCTTTTTGGCCTGTGGGACCCCGGAAGCAGCAGATAGGTACCGACAGTCCAAGCGGCATGCGGCTCGGGTGGTTGCTGAGGCAAAAACTCGGGCGTGGGAGGAGTTCGGAGAGGCCATGGAGAATGACTTCCGTACGGCTTCGAGGCGATTCTGGTCCACCATCCGGCGTCTCAGGGGGGGAAAGCGGTACGCGACCAACACCATTTATGGTGGGGATGGCGTGCTGTTGACCTCAACTCGGGATGTTGTGAGTCGGTGGGCGGAGTACTTCGAAGACCTCCTCAATCCTACTGGCACGTCTTCCACTGAGGAAGCGGAGCCTGGGGACTTTGGGTCGGGCTCTCCAATCTCTGGAGCTGAGGTCACCGAGGTGGTTAAAAAGCTCCGCGGTGGCAGGGCTCCAGGGGTGGATGAGATTCGCCCTGAGTTCCTTAGGGCTCTGGATGTTGTGGGGTTGTGTTGGCTTACGCGACTCTGCAATATCGCGTGGACATCGGGGGCAGTTCCCTTGGATTGGCAGACTGGGGTGGTGGTTCCCCTATTCAAAAAGGGGGACCGTAGGGTGTGTTCCAACTATAGGGGGATCACACTCTTAAGCCTCCCTGGTAAGGTCTATTCAGGGGTTCTGGAGAGGAGGGTCCGTCGGATAGTCGAACCTCGGATTCAGGAGGAGCAGTGTGGTTTTCGTGCTGGTCGTGGAACACTGGACCAGCTCTACACCCTCAACAGGGTCCTGGAGGGTGCGTGGGAGTTTGCCCAACCAGTTTACATGTGCTTTGTGGACTTGGAAAAGGCATTCGACCGCGTCCCTCGGGGGGTTCTGTGGGGGGTACTCCGGGAGTATGGGGTACCAGGCCCATTGATATGGGCTGTTAGGTCCCTGTACGACCGGTGTCAGAGCTTGGTCCGCATTGCCGGCAGTAAGTCAGGCTCGTTTCCAGTGAGAGTTGGACTCCGCCAAGGTTGCCCTTTGTCACCGATTCTGTTCATAACTTTTATGGACAGAATTTCTAGGCGCAGCCAAGGTGTTGAGAGGATCCGTTTTGGTGGCCTTAGAATCGCTTCTCTGTTTTTTGCAGATGATGTGGTCCTATTGGCTTCATCAGATCGTGATCTACAGCTTTCGCTGGAGCGGTTTGCAGCCGAGTGTGATGCGGCCGGGATGAGGATCAGTTCCTCCAAATCCGAGGCCATGGTCTTGAGCCGGAAAAGGGTAGCATGCCCTCTCCGGGTCGGGGAGGAGGTCCTGCCCCAAGTGGAGGAGTTTAAGTATCTCGGGGTCTTGTTCACGAATGAGGGAAAACTGGAGCGTGAGATCGATAGGCGGATAGGTGCAGCGTCCGCAGTGAAGCGGGCGCTGTACCGGTCTGTCGTGGTGAAGAGAGAGCTGAGTCGAAAGGCAAAGCTCTCAATTTACCGATCGATCTACGTTCCCACCCTCATCTATGGTCATGAGCTTTGGGTTGTGACCGAAAGAACGAGATCTCGGATACAAGCGGCTGAAATGAGTTTTCTCCGCAGGGTGTCTGGACTCTCCCTTAGAGATAGGGTGAGAAGCTCAGTCATCCGGGAGGGACTCGGAGTAGAGCCGCTGCTTCTCCACATCGAGAGGAGCCAGTTGAGGTGGCTCGGGCATCTGGTTAGGATGCCTCCTGGACGCCTCCCTGGTGAGGTGTTCCGGGCATGTCCCACCGGGAGGAGACCCAGAGGAAGACCCAGGACACGCTGGAGGGACTATGTTTCTCGGCTGGCCTGGGAACGCCTTGGGATTCCCCCAGAGGAGCTGCTCCAAGTGGCTGGGGAGAGGGAAGTCTGGGCCTCCCTACTTAGGCTGCTACCCCCGCGACCCGACCCCGGATAAGCGGACGAAAATGGATGGATGGATGAGAAAGTTAATTCTCAATAGTCCAGGTATCAAATCCGCTCATTCTCAATCAGTTCATCTGGACAGTTTCTTTTTAGCAGAAACGTTTCACCCTCACTCCAGAGGGCTTGGATGGAGGGATGGATGGATGATTTATTCAAGTAGAACTAATTTCAATTACTAAACAAATTAAGGACTGGGAATTGACAGAATTGTTTTATTGCCATTTTTAAAAAATAAAGACTAAAAAAATGTCTGTTAAATTAAGAAAATTAATGAATTATCATGAATAAAATAATGTTGATGCTTTGGAGTCATTTGTTTGGATTATTGGTAGTGTAAAAACTTAAAATCTAACGGTGTCAAATAATTTCTTTAACTTGTGAGGCGCATATTATCAAACTCTTTCAGGCTTTCTGCTTAACAAACACTGAAAACAACACTGTATCTAACGGGTTTTTCACAAATTTTTCTTTTAATTGTCCTTTTAGTTACCATTTTATTTTTACGTGTAAAAAATATAAAATTTGTACATATCCGTTGGGGTTGTCTATTATTGTCATTGTCCACTGTTGTCATCACTCTGTTAAAATTCAGGTCTCTCTTGAAAATGAGTCCCCAAGGCTCAGTGGGATTAACTAGTATGAAAAAAGGCTGAATTAATCCATGACCAGGAGACAAGGTGGAACCAGGGGGTGGGGAATGGCGGCCTTGAGCATCATAAATTAATCTTTGGCCATCCCAATCATTTGATGAAACTATACATTTAAGCAATAGAGAAACTAGAAAGCATAGTTTCGTGGGGGCAGTTTACACACATACGCATGTGTGTATACACACACATTTTATAGTATCCTCTATGTAACCAATATTTTATTTGGGGAGTATCTGGGCTCAGCCTGAAGAACAGGGTGAGGAGCTCAGTGATCGGGAAGCGCATCAGGGTAGAGCTGGTGTTCCACCCCACAGAAAGGAAAGGGCTCAACTGATGAGGTCAAAAAGGAATCAGATGGATCAGTAGGAGGACCATCAGGAAGAGGATTTTCTTCAGTCTGGTTCTCATGGACAGGGTTTTCTTTAGTCTGGTTCTCATGGACAGGGTTTTCTTTAGTCTGGTTCTCATGGACAGGGTTTTCTTCAGTCTGGTTCTCATGGACAGGGTGTTCTTTAGTCTGGTTCTCATGGACAGGGTTTTCTTTGGTCTGGTGGCTCTTCATGTGTGTTTTCAAACAGTGGCTCTGGGTGAAGGCTTTGTCGCAAAGGGTGCACTTGTAGGGTCTTTCTCCATTGTGGGCCCTCATGTGAACCTTCAGGTGTTCTAATCGATAACACGCCTTCCCACAGACCCCACAGACGAACGGTTTGACGTTTGAATGGGTCAACAAGTGGTTCCTCAATTGACATTTAACTTTGAAGGCACGTCCACACTCAGAACATTCAAACGGTCTTTCGTTAGAGTGACATTTGAAGTGAATGTTTAGTATTCCTTTGGAAGAAAAGGTCTTACCGCACAGGTCACAAACAAACGGCCTCTCACTGCTGTGAGTCTTCAGGTGAATCCTCAGGCTTTGATATGTTGTGAAATCTTTTGAGCAGATGTGGCAGAGGAATGACCGATCTCTGTCAGTGTGGATCTTCATGTGTGACCGCAGACTACTTGGAAGTTTAAAATGTTTCCCACATATTTTGCATCCATAGCGCTTTTCCTCTGAATGGATCAGCCTGTGTCGGTAAAAAGATTTGCGGTGAGCTGAGGTCATACCACAGATTTTGCAGTGGTATGTATCTTTTTTGGTGTGTGTATTTCTGTGAGCTGTGAGCTGTGACTTCAGACCAAACGACTTTGGACAAATGTCACATCTGTATGGTTTCTCTTCCATGTGAACCGAAAGGTGAGCTTTCAGGGTGGACTTTACAGTGAAAGTTTTATTGCAAACATTACATTTAAACTGAGCGTTTCCTGTGTGTTTAGTGGTGTGCAACTTCAGATTGGTGATGGAGGCGAAAGTCTTCCCGCAGTGTGAGCAGATGTGAACGTTTCTGTGATTTCTGAGATGTTCCTTTAACTCTTCTACAGATTCAAACGTCTCTCCACAGACCCCACAAACTTTCTGCTGCTCGTCCACGTGACTCCAGGTGTGGGGGATAAAACTCCCCAGATTCAAGTACGAGACTCCACACACTTTACAAGACTTTTTACTCTCCACAGTCTTCTTCACATCTAGTTTAACTTTCTTGCTTCTTGGTTTTCTGCGAGTCTTGAGTTCAGTATCTGGAGTCCAGTCGCCATCTCCTTCTAACATTTCCTCTCCACTGTTTCTGGAATCCATGTCGTCCTCAGCTTCTTCCTCTCCTGTTTTCAGGTCTTGATGCTCTGGTCCTGATCTGGTGGACAGATCATCTCCTCTGGTATGGTCTACGCTGTCAACATTGCTGCAAAGAAGGAGAAAAAGAATGTTGGTACAGGTAGTCCCCGACTTACGCGCGCTCTGAGCTATGAGGTGCCGACTTTACGAGATTTTTCTGGAACCGAACTACCGACTTGCGAGATCAGGTTCCGGGTTTACGAGAGAACAACGTTAGAAAGTGTTGCTCCGAGATACGAGATGAAGTTCCAGATTTACGAGAGAATAACGTTAGAAAGTATTGCTCCGAATTACGAGATGAAAATTACGGATTTACGAGAGAACTCCCGTTAGAAACCATTGTTCTGTTTTACGAGACGGGTGCGCTCATACGATAACGAGTGTTCGTGCTGACGGCTGAATTTCATGTTTCG
>JBBPBX010013312.1:38611-52576 GCA_038048925.1 Garcialebias charrua | reverse complement strand
CTGTTAAAACTAATGTCATAAGCAAATCTGCATCAGTCATTCAAACCTTTTTATCTGACTACGGACTGTGCGATGTGTGGCGTGCTCTAAACCCTGATAAGAGAGAGTACTCATATTTTTCACACGTACACAAAACTTATTCAAGAATTGATTACTTTATCACAGATATTAGATACTTAAATCAGATCCGCTCCTGTGACTACCAGAGCATAGTAATTTCAGATCACGCCCCACTCACTATGTCCCTATCTCTTCCTCACTTTTCCCCAAGAACTGGACAGTGGCGTTTTAACTCAACCTTGCTCTCGGATGAAAACTTTCTAAAGTTTATTCAGGATGAGATATTTTTTTTTGCTACTAATTCCTCCCAAGAGATTTCTAGCCTCATAGTATGGGATGCTTTTAAGGCCTATATCAGAGGCCAGATTATTGCCTACTCAGCAAAAATAAAAAAACAGTCTACTTACGAACAGAATAACCTAATGCAACAAATCAAAGAGATTGACGTAAAATATGCACACAATCAATGTCCGGAACTTTTGAAAAAGCGTATTGAACTTAAAACGAGGCTTGACCTACTAACAACACATTCAGCTGAACGTTTTCTCTTGCATGACAGATTCAAATTCTATGTACATGGCGACAAACCTGATAAACTATTAGCAACCATGCTTAAGGGCTCTAGGGCAAGGCAAACTATTCCTAAACTTCGAAAACAAGACGGCAATACAATCACA
Source organism: Garcialebias charrua (assembly GCA_038048925.1). Taxonomy (NCBI): domain Eukaryota; kingdom Metazoa; phylum Chordata; class Actinopteri; order Cyprinodontiformes; family Rivulidae; genus Garcialebias; species Garcialebias charrua. The sequence continues at coordinate 51,839 of JBBPBX010013312.1, read as the reverse complement.
GATCATGAAAAAATTAATGATGCATTCAGAGACTTCTACTCGGAGTTATACAGCTCACAATTACAAACCAATCCTAAAAAGATTGATGATTTCTTAGCTAAACTTCACATCCCTGTCATCTCACCTGAACTCAAAAACAGGTTAGATGAACCCATCTCCCAGTCAGAAGTCTCACTAGCAATAGCTTCAATGCAGTCTGGCAAAACTCCAGGTCCAGATGGTTTTCCCTCTGAATTTAAAAAAAAATTTCAGTCTTACTATCTGCTCAGCTTAGTTCCACCCTTACTGAATGCTTTGAACAAGGATCCCTCCCTCAGTCATTTTATGAAGCCTGTATCACACTACTTGTAAAAAAAGGAAAAGATCCAATGGAATGCACTTCATACAGACCTATTTCTCTCTTGAATACAGATGTTAAAATTTTAGCTAAGATTCTTGCCCGTAGGCTCGAAACCGTCCTACCATCTGTTATTTCAAAAGACCAAACAGGTTTCATTAAAGACCGACATTCATATTTTAATATACGTAGGTTGCTTAACATAGTTTATTCAAGTCCCACAGTCTCGGATGAGTGTGTTGTTTCTCTTGACGCTGAAAAGGCCTTTGATCGGGTTGAATTTGACTATCTTTTTGCAGCTCTTAGTAAATTTGGTTTTGGAGGAAAATTCATTCATTGGATTAAATTATTGTACCATCAGCCATCTGCTACAGTACGTACTAATTCTCAAACCTCGAAACCATTTAAATTACAAAGAGGCACCCGCCAAGGCTGTCCTCTTAGCCCCCTGCTTTTTGATCTAGCCATAGAGCCCCTCGCCATTGCACTACGAACCAGTAAGGAGATATCCGGCATCTGGAGAAATGACATGGAACATAAGGTGTCGCTTTACGCTGATGACCTTTTACTTTTTATTTCCAAGCCATCAACTTCACTGCCTTTTGCCCTCAACTTGTTTACCCAATTCGGCCAGATCTCCGGGTATAAATTGAACCTTACCAAAAGTGAGCTTTTCCCTTTAAGTAATAAAGTAAATATCTCAGACTTTACTAATTTGCCGTTCAGAATTGAAAGACAAAAAATTACATATCTGGGTGTCACAGTGACAAAAAAACATAAAAACTTGTTCAAAGAAAATCTGACTCCACTGTTGAACCAAGTGAAAAGATCCCTCACAAAATGGACGCCACTTTCCATGTCCTTGGTAGGACGTATAAACTCAATTAAAATGACTATACTACCCAAATTTTTATATGTTTTTCAGGCACTACCTATTTTTATTCCTAATATATTTTTCAACGAGCTGGATTCAATTTTTTCATCCTACATATGGAGGAATAAACGTCCAAGGCTTAATAAGATGAATCTTCAAAAACCTAAAGAGGAGGGGGGTTTTGGTCTTCCTAACTTTCGGTTTTATTATTGGGCTGCTAACCTCAGATGCTTAGTGCACTGGTATTTTTACCATAACCTGAGTAATTCCCCTGATTGGGTGACTATGGAATTACACAACAACAATAATATATCTCTACCAGCTATGCTTTGTGCTCCACTTTCACTCTCCTCACCCAACTCCATTTTGAATCCTGTAGTGAAACATTCACTAAAAATATGGGGCCAGTTTAGAAAACATTTTAAACTTAAGGATTTTTCCCCTCTAAGCCCCATTGCACTTAACCATTTGTTTAAACCATCTCTTCAGGATGGGGTGTTTCTGGGATGGCACAGGAGCGGTCTTACTCATTTTAAGGACCTTTTCATTGAGAAGAAATTGGCATCATTTGAACAACTTAGCAATAAGTATGGTCTACCACAATCCCATTTTTTCAGATATTTACAAACCAGACATTTTATTCAATCACATTTTTCAGGCTCAGTTTCTCTACCAGAGCCTACACTGTTGGAAACCATCTTACAATTGAACCCGACCCGTAAAGGGCTTATTTCACGGCTTTACAATCTAATGTTGAACATGATGGAGACCTCCTCACCCAAACTTAAAGCTGTATGGGAGGAGGACCTGGGCATGACCATTCCAGATGAAACATGGGCTTCTATACTTAAACTTGTTAACACAACATCTCTATGTGCACGCCATTGTCTTATTCAGTTTAAAGTGGTACACAGAGCCCACTTCTCCAAAAGCAAACTGTCTCGTATTTATCCAGAAATCACCCCATACTGTGACAAATGCAAAACTGCTGAGGCCACACTGGTTCATATGTACTGGTCCTGTCCCAGCCTTGGTCAGTTTTGGACGGATGTTTTTAAAACCCTGTCCACAATCTTCAGAGTAGAAGTAACACCTAGCCCTCTCCTTGCTCTGTTTGGTATCAGTGGTGAAGAGTTACCTCTATCAGCCTCCAAAAGACAAGCACTGGCTTTTTGTTCCTTGTTAGCAAGGCGTGCAATTCTAATAAGATGGAAGGGTGCTGCCCTTCCAACTCATAAACAGTGGTTATATGACCTTTTGTCATGCTTGAAACTAGAAAAAATAAGGTGTTCTCTTCAGCACTCTACTGAGAAATTTAATAAAATATGGGGGCCTTTTCTTGATACATTCCAAAATATACAATAATATTTCAGGTGAATTCTTTGTTTTATTTTTTTGTGCTCTCTGTTTTTGTCAGGTTTAAAGATGTAGTGTATGGACATAGGGCAGTGACCTGGATAGGAGTGAATGGGATTAATTTTTAAAGAATTTTTGTTTGTGTTTATGTATGTTGTTTAAACAGACCATATGTATAACATTTTTTGTACCCACGCTTTCTTATTTGTATGTATAAAAGGAAAAAACTTTAATAAAAAAACAGTGATAAAAAAAAAGCTTCCAAAACAAAACGCTTCAGTCAGTAATAAATTTTCCAAGAAGTAATTGAAAAGTTACCGAACATGTCAGCAAACTAGAAAAATAAGACCAAATATGTTAAAATAATAGTACATTACTAGTGTTATTATTCCTCTTTTTATATGCAATACAAGCCTGGCTGCTTAGATTGTGCACTTCTCTGAACAAACACCTACACATGTGCACACACACACAGCACTTTCAGCTCTAATTCTGTTACAGATTATGAAGGTCTTGCCTGCCGTCTGGCCTTATTTCAGATATTAGATCATAAAAGCAAATCTGATTACAAACTGGTTTGGAAATGAGGGGAGAGAAGAACACTGCATGTGCCCATCTAAACTGTTTAGTCCTTTTAAACACAAAGCCAAATCACTTCTCTGGTTATTCCTTTGCCCACTGTATACCTCAAAGGCATAATGTAGTATTTGTACTTCAAAGAATGACCCAGTTCTTCTCATAAAGACTCAAAGTTCATCATATAGTTCAGTGCAAAAGTCTCGAGTCTTGATGTTTTATGTTGTGAAGAAAAATCCTCTGAAAAAAATTAATGAAACAGCCAAAATCCAAAAGGAAAACCCTCAGAAAGCTTGAAAAAAATCTTGAATTCAACACTTTAGACTTCAGTAGCAAAGTAGAAAGAAATGAAGGGATTTATACACTTTAAATCTGTATAAGATGAAATACTCACAGTTAAAGCAGCAGGAAGAAGTGACTTACAGTTTCTCCAGAGATGCTGTAATTACCAATAATTAGACAAAAGGACCTTCAGAGCGACTCAGTTGGGTAATTGTTTCCATGTGAGGAAGGAAAACATGCAGCTTCCACTGCTGCTGAGCTCCTTTTGTTTCCAACATCCAGTTTCATTCCTACCAGTATATTCTTGTTTCTCTGCAGTTATTTGTCGCTCGTAGCAGCAGTTTGATGTTTGGCCTCGGAGCGGAGTTGAGGACGTTGGATCTCTTTCTGTGCTGCTTTTAGATACTGCGTTTGTTGGTAACTCTAGTTATGTTAAATGTCTCAATTGAAATTTTTGTAAAAGATGAAGAATTTGTTGAAGAGTTTGGTAACAACAGTTTAAAACTGTTACTGGCAGGAGTTACATTCACACAGCAACACTTTATAAAGAAAAAAATCAAAAGTACGAGCAACTTTAAGATTTTTAACTCAACCTGTTTGCAACCATTGTCTGCTTTGAGAATGTTAACATGGAAAAAATGAAATTCTTAAAACATCATATGTTTTAGTTTTGCACTTCTGGAAATTCTCAATTGCAAACTTTGTGCTCCTTAATACCAAATTATGCCTTTAGTTTTAAAGGGATGAGTCAGATATTTTGCAGTGGCATTCTGGGGGAAATGATGACGCATTTACTGTTTTGGATAGCTCTTTAAAATCCTCAGTTTGAAAAAAAAAATATATATATATATATATATTTTTTAATTATTTTTTTTTTGACTGGACTGATGAGCTAACAGCTCACTGGAGGGCCTTTAACCAACGTCTGTAACCAATTCTAGTCTCGAACATTTTCCAGAGCTTCATGCAAATTCAACTTTACAAGTTTACATCTTAATTTGTACATTAAATAAATATTCCTGCAGAAAAAAAATCAAACTCTGACAAAAGTGCTCACATCTGCACAGAAAGATCTATCGTCAGCTCCTGCCACAACTGTTTATGCTTGTAAATTATTCTAAAACTGTATATGTCTCAGAACGGTGGACTCAGTATTGCAGACTGACCAGAGGAGTTTGAATGAAAATAAAAATAAAGTTTATTTTAACAAAATAAAAGCCTGACGTGGTAGCAAAACTCTAATGACTTGAGAACACAAAGGAGACCACAGAGAAGAACTGGACACGGTGTTGTTAGACTGAGAAAATAATGAACTCTGGGGGACAACATGGACAGGGGCTGATGAAAGCAGTGGAAAAATCTGACATGATGACATGGATCAGGTGAATGAGGTGAAGTGAACTGACTGATGAGAAATGGCTGAAAACACAGAGGAAACTCAACAAAACATGAGAGAATACTCAAATAAAAGCACATTGAACAGATCCAAATAGCAAAATCACAAAATAGTAACAAATGGGGAGTAAAACCCAAAACAAACCACCAAAAAAACAAACAAAGATACAGATTCTGAAAATATAAGTTTATCACAAAATATCACAAATTACTCTGAACCTTTAAAAACAATATTACGACAGCAATCAACTTTGCTTGAACTCGCATCAGTACAAGAAAAACTTCTCCAAGGAAGAATCAAAACAGAGAAATTTCAAAGGAATATCTGCAACAGGTGAGACGTTTTCTTTCCACAACTGTCCCACAGAACCCCATTTAAAAAAATCAAAATGATCACTTTAATAAAGTGGGGCAGTTGTTTTTCCAACAGTTTAATTCATTAGTTTCCATCATTTATTTATCAGTTCAACGTGAGGATGTTTTTTGTCCTGTTAAGCACCTTGGTCAATGCAAGGCATTGTAGGAAGGTGCTATACAAATAAAGTTTATTATTATTATTATATATGTTTTGTGTTTGTGAGCATCATCCACCCACAACAACTTTCTTTACTTATTTATTTATTTGAACCAATGCAGATTGAAATGCAGATAAAAAAAAAAACTTTATAAGTCAGCCTTTTGAAAGGTTCAGGATTGAATAAATCTATAAATACCATGATTTTCAGTTCCTCACAAAACTTAAAACATCACATTTTAACTGACAGAGGTTTTAGCGCTTGCATTAATTTTTTTAATTAAATTTTTTTTTAAATTAATTCATTTTAAATACAACACAATAACAATCTCACATTTGAGACCGTACAGAATAAAAGTAAAATGAAGGGATGCAGATAGAAGAAAAAATCTTATTTTTTCTGCCCCCTATTTCCAAAATACAGTAGTTCAAACAACACAAACAAACAAACAAAAAGAAAAAAAGAAAAACGATCTAAGAGGTGTCCTAGTGAAAAAAGAAAACAACTCATATACTGTAGTCCCAAGAAAGAGAGTTTCGAAGAAGAAAACTATTACACAATATTTTTATCAATTATATTTTTCAAAAAATTTGTTTTGATCATATTTTTAAAAATGGTCATTGATTTTGCATTTTTAATACCAGTTTCCAAAGTATTCCAAAGATCAATTCCTTTGATTGAGGTTGACTGACCCCTTAAACTCATTCTATATCTTGGTTTCACAAAAATCTCTGTTCCTTTAAGATTATAACAACTCATACGTTTGACAAAGAACATTTGTATATTCACTGGTAGTTCGTTTTTATGAGCTCTATACATAATAGACAGAATATTGTAATCCACTAGGTCATAGAACTTCAACAGTTTCAATTTGTTTTGTGTGTTTTGATTACACATACAGTAGGCGAGTCATGTTTAGTGCGCACACACATGTCACCAGCTCCTCGTAGTGTTCTACAAGTGGAGACTGGGCTCAAAAGTTTAGGTTGCCATACCGCGTGGACGGGCAAACCTGTAAAATTATCAGTTCGTCCTGTTTCATCAGGCCAGAATCTGCTTTCCACACGGGGTCATCGAAGTGGCCCTCGGCTGGTACTGGAAAGTCTCACTGTCACTAGCAGGTCTCTTCCGTGGGAGGCCATGCATGTCTCCCTTTGAGGGTGCAAAGCTTTTCCTCGGCAGCCCCTCGTGGAGGGCTTCCGCCTGTTTGCGTCTTTGTTCCAGCTTGGCCTGGATGCGTTCCAGGGCTCCCCCGAAGAGTCCCGTCGGCTCAATCGGGTGCTGAAGGAAGGGGGACCTCTGGTTTTCCGGGAGGTCCGATAAAGTCAGCCAAAGATGGCGTTGGGCGACAACCATTTCCGCCATTGCTCTGCCTTGCGTGATGGCTACTGTCTCCATCATGCGGAGTACAAAGTCAGAGGCGCTACGGGCCTCCTCCATGGCCTCCGTTGTGGCTTGTTTATTTGTCGTTGCCTGGAGTTCCTGTAGCTTTTTTGCCAGGTACGCCTGTATCATGGTCGACGCGTTCATCACGCGAGCCGCGAGACCCTGAGCCTTGTAGCATTTCTCGAGCTGTTTCTCCAAAGCATGGCAGGCTCTGCTGGGCAGCGCTGGCTTCGTCCCCGTGGCTGCGGGGGCTAAATGAGCTGCCAGGGTCTCCTCTATTGGGGGTGCGCTGGCGAGAACTGCTGCCTCCATTCCTGTAACATCTAGGAGTCGGGATAGTGACAGCGTCACGGGCGCTCCGGGCTCCGCCCAGGAGCGCGTGAGCTCCATGAGGAAGTCTGGGAAAATGGCATTTTTTGCGATGTCGTCGGTTGCTGCTTCCCATAGAAGTAGTTTCCCGCCAGCCTCGTAACCTGTTGGCGAGGCGTGGGGTCTGGCCAATGTGACCTGCAGGGCGTCCACCGCCCTATGGCACAGGTCGAACAGAGCAGGTACCAACACGCCCGGTTCCAGTACAATTTGCGCCAGGTTCTGAGAGGAATCCAACTTTTCTCCTCTGCAACCGTACTCGGCGTCTTGGTCAGACACTTCGGGCGTCGAGTCCTCGACGGGAACCGAGGAGTCTGACGCGTTCACATCCCCGACCTGACCGCTGCATTCCAGGTCCACGTTCTCGAGCTCTGGCTCAGGAGCGAGCAGCTTCGAGAGGCGTGCAGCCTTCAGCGCCACGGCCTTTGCAATGGATTTAGCCAACGCGTTTGCGCGGCATTTCCTCATTACCGCTGGCATCCGACAGCAGTGGGAGCAGGAGTCGGGGGATTCCAGCACTTTTCGTGCGTGCAGAATCCCTAGGCAGACAGGACAGGCCTCGTGGGTGTCCGTCGCCGAGAGGGAGTAGCCGCATCCGCTGGGGCAAGGACGCGAGCAAAGGCTCGTCGTCCTGCTGGCTTTCGTCTGAGTCTTTGTCCTCCGTTTTCCTTTCTCGGGAGCCATGTCCAGAGAAGAGAAGTGTTCCTAGTTTCCTTTTGTTTGAAGCCGTCCTCTCCGTCGTTTCGCTTTCGCTGGCTAGCCTGCTAATGGTTAGCAGGGAGTGTTGTGACGCAGTTAGCACCGTCGAGCGAAGCAGCTGCGGAGAGAAAAGAAAACTTCGAGGTAAGTAGAAAAACGCTGGACTAGCTTTCGCCAGCCCAGCAGTACGCAGGAACAATTTCTCTGTACGCTCATTGTAGTGAGCAAGCTCACCTCTGATCGAGCGATGCAACAACAGAGAAGTCCCACGATGTTCAGGTTTTAAGCGAGGTGAAGGGCAATAAGAGATCGATGGATGGGCGACGCTTACGCCCCTGCCATAAAGGCGTGATTGTATTCCTTCAGGTAAACTGCGCGGGCGCAATTTCCCATATTGATATGTTGCACCGAGTGACAAGACTGATAAGGGAACTTGAATGTTTAATTGTCTTGTTTTTCTTGTCTATATGTGGCCCTGTGATGGAGATGCAACTTTTAAATTTGTTTTTACACTGCCAAGCCTAAGGGTTGCACGATGGCTCAGTGGTTAGCACTTTTGACTCACAGCAAGAAGGTCTTGGGTTCAATCCCCAATTGGACCTGGAGTCTTTCTGGGTGGAGTTTGCATGTTATCTCCGTGCATGCGTGGGTTTTCTCCGGGTACTCCGGTTTCCTCCCACAGACCAAAAACATGCATGTTTGGCAGATTGGTAACTCTAAATTGTCCTAATGTGTGTGAAAGAGTGAATGGTTGTTTGTCTCATTTGTCTATGTGTCCCTGTGATAGACTGGACACCTGTCCAGGGTGTACCCTGCCCCTCGCACAGTGATTGCTGGACATGGACACCGGCGACCCCAGTGATCCAAAATGGAAGAAGTGGGTAAAAGATAATGGATGGATGAACCAAAGCAGAAGCCTGTCATATCTGTGTTTTGTGATTTATGTTTTATTTAATCATTTCCTTTTTGTTGTGCTTTCCTGTTCCGTTTGTATTCCACTGTTCAGTTTTGTTTTAATATTCTGGTTTAGGTCTTGTTTTGTTTCCTAGTGTTTCTTGTGCCATTTCCATTTACCACAGTCAGATTTCTCAGTGTATGTTCAGTTAGTCTGCCACCCTCATCTGTTCCTAATTATCAATCAGACCAGGTGTTCCCACGTTTGTGCCTCCCTCAGTTTGCAGCAGTCTCCAGTCAGCACCTCTGCAGTTGTACTGGTTTTAACCATAAGTCTCTGTCCTCCTTGGGTTTTTCTTGTGCTCTTTTGTACTTTGTACATAAAGCAGTGAGGTTTACAGCAACATCAGTTTTAATTTAGTGGTTTAAATACATTTGTTTTTAGTCAAGCTTCTCCTTGTCTGTCTCCATTTGTGTCCTATCCATCACATTTATCCATTGATAAAGCCAAAAATAAATCAAGCATTTACCTGGTTGGAAGTCTCTGTGGTGCAGGCAGAGTCTCCAGCCCTGCTCTCCCTCCAGAACTGGAAGCATCTCTTTGTAAACCCAGTCCTCATCGTGGACGTTGTAGGACACAAAGGCATCAAACTGATGAACATCTCCATTCTTCCTCATCTTGCTGTCGTAAAGAAAGGCCAGGAAGAGTTGGAATGTGTAAGCTAGGTACCACCTCAGGAAGTGGTAAATGAAGGAAGTGAGGAGAGTTAGAACAACCAGACAAGTGCTGGAGATGAAGTAAAAGAAGCTGCCATCATTCCAACAGGACTGGACATCAAAGTCTAGTAGCAACGTTCCTTGTTTGGCCACAGGAAATGAACATTTATACTGATGAGCGTTAACCACCTGTGTTTGCTTGTTGTCCTTTATCCACTGGATAAAACCTACGTTGGAGCATTCACAGGTGAACAGGTTATTGTTCAGGTCCAAATATTTTAGAGAGGGGAGAGAGTCAAAGATGGTCTCATTTATCTCAACTATATTATTGTCTGTCAGTTTCAGGTATCTGAGAGCAGGAAGATTGGCTTGCACTAGAAAATCCAAAGACTTGAGTTCGGACTCCGAGAGATCAAGAATCTCCAGGTTTGGGATGGGTAGAAACAGCTCAGGATCCAAATCGGACAAATCACTGCTTGTTATGGTCAGATTCTTGAGCTGTGAGTTGAACTGAAACGTGTCCACTGCTGGAGCATTACCGTAGATGTTCACAGCTTTAAAGTTTTCCAAATGTTTCATTGCATAAAACATTTGCGTTGGTACATCAAGTGGGTAACCATAGTGATAGCCAGTGCAAATCACTGTTAGACTTTTCAAAGATTTTAAGTGAACGTATGCTTCATAACTGTTTGATAGAGGAACTTTGAAAGTATCCTCAATGCTTAGTAGGATTTTAAGGTTTTGTAAACTCTGTAATCCCCTGTATGTAGGTTCATAATCAAGTGGAAGGGAGAGCGTAAGATCTTCCAAGCTGATTAGTCCTTGAAATGTTGCTTTCTTCACCTTTTGAACAGATTTTGATGCAACATTTAGTTGTTTTAGAGACTTCAAGTTCTGGAAATTGCCATTTTCTAGAATTTGTACGGCATTCTGTCTTAGATCTAAGACCTCTAACTTCTGAAGGGAAACTTTGAAGGTGTCTCCAAATGTCAGCAGTGGATTGTTACTCAGACCTAAAAGCCTTAGATCAGTTAGATGCTCAACTACACATTTATCCAGTCTAGTAATACGGTTGAAGTTCAGGTAAAGCTCTGCGAGATGTGTTGTGTTCAGAAAATCCTCACAGTTCAACTCAGATATTTGATTGTCATCCATATTCAAGATCTCTAGGAATGTGAGACTCCGGATGTCAGGTGGAACTTTGGTCAGAAAATTTGTGTTCATATGCAAGGAATTCAGCTTTTTCATCAGTTGTAGTGAACCCTTTGGCAGCTCATTTATGTGAGTTTCTTTCAGATTCAGTTCTGTCAGCTGAGAACAGGGCTTAAAATTCCAAGTCAAATTGTTTAAATGGTTATAAAACAAATCCAGTTTCCTCAGAGTTGGTATTTTGCAGACTGTAGATAACAATCCCCCCTTAATCCACAAATCAACATAATTTAATCTAAGGTGTTTCAGTGAGTTTAGACACTGTAGTACTTTTTGGATGCCTTCAAATGAGAACACAAGTTGATTAACATTCAGTTGTGTTATGTTCCTCAGTAAAGTTTTGTCAAGAATGTCCCATTTCAGGGTATTTCGATCATTGATTTTAGAAAAATCTAAAATCTGGAGGTAAGGAAAGACTGGTGTTGTGATGCTGAATCTTTCCAGGTTATGACCAGAAACATTCAATACTTTAAGACTTGAAATACTAACCAACATGTCTTTGGTCTCAAAGGAAGAAAACTGATTGAATTTAAGACAAAGCCTCTGTATTTTTGGTAGCTGTAAGATGGGTTGAATGTCACTGACTTTTCGGAGCATGTTGTATTCTAAATCTAGAATCTGTAGACTGATTAGGAACTGGACAGCTGAGGCATCAATGGACTGAATCTTGTTGTCACTGATATCCAGCATGACGAGGTTGGACAGACCTTGGAACATGTTGCCAGTCACAGACGTGAGATTATTATTTTTCATTATAAGTGTTTCCAGTAAAATCAAATCAGTGAAAGGTGCATTATCCACAAAAACAATTTGATTGAAACCAAGATTCAGATATCTCAGCTTTGACATGCTCCTGAAATGTTCCTTGTTAACTTTTTGAATTTGATTTCTTTGAAGTTGGATTGAAACCGCATCTCTGGGGATGTCATCAGGAATAGTCCTGAGATTTCTGTTTGCACAATCCAAAGAAGCATCAACATCTGGAGATTCCTGATAATCTAGAGTGCAGTTTTTCAGTGAATAAGCCAGTGAGGGGTTAATGAAAAGCAGGAGAAAGAGAAGTTTATGAATGTGGCGTGAAGATAAACGTCCCATCCTGTCAGGTTATTGTGAGGTTGTTCCTATTATGATCATATGTAGAAGACAAAGACACAGAATGCATTTTTAAACATTAGTCAATACTTTTTGTCCATTTACTTTTTTGTTTAAAACAAATGTATTTGTATTCAAAACTTTATTCAGTGTACTGTCTGTGAAGAAATCATGTCAGGATTAATATTTTTCTTTTTTCAGTTTTCTGTTTGTGGTTTATTTTTTGTTGTTTGTGTTTAGCCTTTTTAAAAACGGGGACTGGAGAGTGATCTCCAATAGGAGCATCACTCTCCATAGCCTCCTGGTAATGTATAATTGGGTGTAATGGAGAAGGGAGTCCGATCATTGGTCGAACCTCAGATCCAGGAGGAACAATGCGGGTTCTGTCCTGGCTGTGCAACACTGGATCAGCTCTTTACCCTCATTAGGGTCCTCAATGGGTCATAGGAGTTTGCCCATCCAGTCTACATGTGTTTTGTGGACTTGGAGAAAGCGTTTGACTGTGTTCCTTGTGGTACACTGTGGGGTGTGTGAGTATATTGCGAGCCTGTTGCTATGGGCTGTTCAGTCTCTATATACACAGTACGAAAGTTTGGTTCGCATTTCAAGTTGGGAGTTCAACCCCCTCAGTGTGGGAGCTGGAATCCACCAGGGCTGCCTGTTGTTACAATTCTGTTCATAATTTTAATTAACAGAATTTCTTGGTGCAGCCAGGGGGTGGAGGGTTTGGTGGCCTTGGGATTCCATCGCCTCTCCTTGCAGATGATGTGGTCCTGTTGGCGTCATTGTGCCGTGAACTTCAGCTCTCACTGGAGCGGTTCGCAGCCGAGTGTGAAGCGGCTGGAATGAGGATCAGCTTCTCCAAATCTGAGGCTATGGTCCTCAAATGGAAAAGGGTGGACTGGAAAAGGGTGGATTGCTCTCTTCAGGTCGAGGGTGAGGTTCTGTCTCAAGTGGAGGAGTTTAAGTATCTCGGGGTTTTGTCCACAAGTAAGGGAAGAATGGAGCGTGAGATTGACAGATGGTTTGGTGCAGCATCTACAGTATTGCAGACTCTTTACCAGTCCAATGTGGTGAAGAGGAAGCTGAGCTGTAAGGCAAAGTTATCTGTTTACAGCTCGGTCCACATTCCTTCCTACCCTCACCTATGGTCACGAGCTCTGGGTAGTGACCGAAAAAATTAGATTGTGGATACAGGCGGTTGAAATGAGTTTCCTCTGCAGGGTAGCTGGACTCTCCCTTAGAGATAGGGTGAGAAGTTCTGTTTTCCGGGAGAGACTCAGAGTAGAACCGCTGCTTCTCCACATTGAGAGGAGCCAGTTGATGTGGTTTGGACATCTGGTAAGGATGCCTTCTGGAAGCCTCCCTAGGGAGGTGCTTCGGGCATGTCCGACTGGGAGGAGACCCCGGGGAAGACCCAGGACACACTGGAGAGACTCTGTCTTGGCTGGCTTGGGAACACCTTGGTGTCCTGCCAGAAGAGCTATGAGGTGGCTGTGGACAAAGATATCTGAGCCTCCTTGCTCA
>JBBPBX010013312.1:1017-35708 GCA_038048925.1 Garcialebias charrua | reverse complement strand
GGGCAGGAAGAGGAGCCATGGACTGGGTGAAGTCATTCATGCAGAGTAATCTGCAGCAGGAAAGCAGGATTATGGGATGTCCAGATCTTGTGGTCCAGAGAGAGTAGCAGGGGGTCAAGAGCCAGGAAGACAAGAACAAGCAAAGCAAAAAGTGCCGAGATGGGTGATCCAAAAAACGTTGTCGAGAGAGCAAGCAAGGGTCGTTTAACTGTGCTCAGAATATTGTAGAGGTGTCCAGTCAGGAGCAAGACAAAAGCAAAGAGTCAGGAGATGATGCAGACTTCAAGATCAGAAATCAAGGTCGAGGAGAATTTACTGGCTGCTGAGCTTTCAATAATCTGGCACTGAGGAGAGTGAGAGTGGAGCTTAAGAAGTGAGCTAAACAGGTGCAGCAGAAGAGTGCAGATTGCTGAGTGAGGATCTGAAGATGGGTGATAGGCAGTGCAGGACCGAACAGGATGAAACAAACAGAAACTGAGGGGGATTCAGGGGCGAACTATGACATCAAATGTAGAAAATTAAAAACAGGAACATGTCTGCATTGGTTCTTGCCAGGAGTCCAACAGATTCTTAAAGCCATTTAGAGAGGTCAAGGTCAAGAGCTTCAGATATTTTTGTAAGATATTCCATGAAGCAGGAGCAGAGTATGAGAAGGCCCTTTTACCAAGTTAAGTCCTCAGTGAGGGAACACTGCAGGTAATCATATCCTGAGAGTGCACGCTGTAGCTGTACTCACAGAGACATGTAGGAGGAGATGTATGAAGGCAGCAGACCAAGAAGTGATTTAAAGATGAAAATGTATCAATGGATGAGTCCGCGTGGTTTGATTTGATTTGATTTGATGTTTATTCATTCATTTTAAAAGAACAATACAAGACAGTTTCATCAGATACAAGAATACAAGTAGGATAAAATGATAAAAAGTTAATGATGTCCAGTTAACCAGTGAATACAGGGTACAGTGTGTACGATAATCATAGCCAGTTATGAATCTTGGTGCACCATGATAGACAGCATCCAACATCTGCAGGGTGCTTGTAGGAGCGTTCATGTAGATAATGTCACCATAATCAATTGAGGAAAGGAAAGTCACAGTTACAAGGTGTTCCCTAGCATTCAGAGTTAGACATGATCTATTTCTGAAAAAGAAACCCAGTTTAACTTTCAGTTTCTTTTCTAGGTTTTCCACGTGGAATTTAAAAGAGAGATTTCGAGTGATAAGACTCAATAATTCAAAAGCAGAACTTTAGATTTTTAGCGTATCTGCATTGGACACCATCCCTCAGTTGTTTCAATAGAATCATGTGGTGACACTTTTTTGCAGTGTTAGGATATATTGTCCTGCCTAAAGGGGTCACTGTTGTAGGTAAAATGCTGGTGAAGATTCTCAGTCATCCAGGACAGGATAAAATCAAAAAAGGCGTTCAATACAAGATCAACTGGACTTTATTTGTTACAGAAGATGTTTCGACCTCTGTCCAGAGGGCTTTTTCAATTCTATGAACAGTCTGTGTGCGTGTGGAGTTATAACAGTCTTAGGAGTCATGCCCCAACATATGTAAATTGCAAGCTGAGGTAACACATACATGTAAATTGACAGATCACACCTTATCAGTAGGGGGTTCCCTTGAGGTCTCTGACAGAAGACACACAACTGTATGTAAATTGACAAAAACACACCTCACAACCCAACAACAGAGGTTTCTCAAAAAACTTTGCTAGTCTAATTCACAGACAAGACACCTCTGCTCCCATCTGGTGTAAAACGTTTGGGAATCAACCCCAAAACTGAAGTTATAAGTCTTGGAAAGTTGAAATCTCAGACCTCCTCCTCTGTTAAGAGAAGGTTTTTCTCTCTTAACATAAACAGCTTCCTTCACACCCCTCTCAAACCATCTGTGCTCTCGGTCCAAAATTTGCACATTCTGGTCCTCAAAAGAGTGACCCTTGTCCGTGAGGTGGAGGTGAACAGCTGAGTTTTGTCCAGAGGAGGTTGCTCTCCTGTGTTGGGACATTCTTCTGTGGATGGGCTGCTTAGTTTCTCCAATGTAGCGGTCTGGGCAGTCCTCGCTGCACTGGACTGCGTACACTACACCACTCTGTTTGTGTGTTGGGTGTTTTGTCCTTAGGATGCACCAGCCTCTGTCTGAGAGTCCTGCTGGGTTTGAAATGTACTGGGATGTTGTGTTTGTTGAAAATCCTTCTGAAATTCTCTGAGACTCCAGCAACATAAGGAATGACAATGTTTTTTCGTCTGTTAGCATTTTTCTGTTGATTATTGTGTTTAGCAGATTTCCTCGCTGACTTGACAAAAGCCCAGTTGGGATATCCACATGTTTGCAGCGATTTGTTGATGTGTTTCTGTTCCTTTTCCTTCCCTTCTGTCCTTGTGGGGATGTGTTCTGCCCGATGCTGTAAGGTTCTGATGACAGAAAGTTTGTGCTCCAGTGGATGGTGAGAGTCAAACAGAAGATACTGGTCTGTGTGGGTTGGTTTTCTGTAAACTTCAATGTTGAGACTGTCCTCTCCCTCCATATGCACCAAACAGTCCAAGAAAGGCAGCTTGTTGTCGTTAGCATCCTCTCTGGTGAACTTGATGTTGTTATCGACCGAGTTAATGTGTCTGGTGAACGCTTCCACCTCTCTGGCTTGGATTTTGACCCAGGTATCATCCACATATCGGAACCAATGGCTTGGAGTTGTCCCCTCATAGGAGTTTAGGCCTCCCTGTTCCACTTCCTCCACCTCTACACCTCTACAAACCTCTACATGGAGGAAGTGGAACAGAGAGGCCTAAACTCCTATGATAAGATTTACCTGACTAAATAAAGGTTGAATGATGTCCCACGTCCCTGAGGGATTTTAAAAGTGGTTGATGGTAGTTTTTGTAAATGGGTGCTTTTCTGGACTGGAATTGAAGAAGCAATGCAAGTAAAGTAGTAAACCCTAAGATTTTCAAGTGGGTAGGAGTTACACTGTGTATAAGAACAGAAGTAGTTTTTTTCTAGTCCAAGGCAGCACCAAGTGACGGATCCTGGCCACTTGTGAACAAGACATCCAGATACTTAAACTCTTGCACTCGAGGCAAAAACTAGCCCCCAAACCAGAATGGACATTCCAACATGTTTACAAAACTGCAAAAACAACATGCTGAGCTACCGTTACATGTGACTTTGTAGTTGTTATGTTCTATGTGTCTGTGTTGCTTATTCACATGTTACATTTTTATGCATTTATTATTTTCTGATTTTACTCATAAAAAATAGCCTTTTCACACATGCCCCCATTTGAACTCAGAACTCAATTGTTTTAGAGTGAAGTGTGAATTGTTCATCGGTGAATCAAATGCACACCGCTGCCGTTAGAATGAAGAAATGAGAATAGCAGCGTGTTAATTTAGCCTCTGTTCAGCCACACTTCTGTAATTCACAAGTACACTCAGTCCAGAAATAATCTGTTTCTCACTTTTTTACTGTAGTTCAAATACATATACTGACTGAATTCTTTACATAAATACATACTGTCCGTTTATCCATCCAGCCATCTGTCCGTATTGAGTTTGTCTCTAGCTGCAGCTGTTGTCATGCATAAAGCGAGGTTAAACCCAGGACAGGTGACAAGTCCATCTCAGAAAATAAAAAAACAGTGCTGCTGCTCAAATCCTTCTTCTTCACACAACATTAAGTATCACATTCATGTTAATCGTTGCATCTATGATCACTTCACTGACCTGTAAATTACACATTTGATGAAATTAACAGAGGGTTTTTTATGTATTTAATGAAACCTCAGACCTGATGGAGAACCAGTGAAGTAGCTTAATTGAACAACAGGGAAAATATCCATATCATAATATGTCCACATTTAAACAAGTGTATATATAAACAAAATGAACAAATAAAGATTTATTCAACCTTTATTTAGGCAGGTTAATCTCATTGAACATCGAGGACTCCTTTACAAGAGAGACTGGCTACAAACTAAAGAATGGTGACAACAGAAGATTTTCCTAGGAAAATCAACAATAGACAATCATAAGAGAGGCATACAGATTTTTTTTAACAAGTTAAAAGAAAGATATCAAAGTAGAAAAACAGACAGATTATAAGGCAGATGTAGGAAATCATCATGATTACATGATTAATATATATTAGTAAAACTACATGACAGAAGACATTTGGAAAAAAAAATCAGGAACCTTGCAAATATAATGAAAGTAGTTAAATATGAAATTGTTTTTACATCAAATGTGTCTATTTTTTTTAAACTATAAACATTTCTATTCCTGGTAACCTCACAGTTCTGCTCCTTTCCTCAGCGTCCTGTTGGTCCGGTCAGCAGGTCTGTGTCCTCGGTCAGAGCGTCTCCTGTCTGCAGAGCTCTCTGGACGTTCTGCCAGAAGACTCCTGGGTGTTGTGCAGCCTGAGGCCAGCTCAGGTAGGTGCGTTTCTTTACCAGCTTCCTCATGCGGTAGTATGGAGACAGATGATGAGGAGGGATCTCCTCCAGAAACAGCAGGATCAACACATCCTTCTGTTCATCAAACAGACGAAAGCTGCAAGAAGGAAGGTGAATGAAAACCTCTGTTTTTAATACAACTTGATGATTCAGTGCAACTCACTGTAACCTACTCAGTCTAATTAAGATAAATTACATTTATTAACTGTTAATGTATATGGAAAATTATGAATAACAAAAGTGCAGCTGTTCTAAATATTTCTGCTGTTACTAATAAAGAAACACTGAGCAATAAGAAGCGGGATGAGCCTGGACTTTGTGTTGTCCTTAAAAAACACATAATGATAGTACCCCCACCTGGCCATCTGTATCTCGCTGGAGCACCATTCACTCTGCAGGTAGTGGCGGCTGATCACACAGATGGTCTTCCTGCTGCCATAAATAGCATCAGTGATGTTCTCCATGATGGGTTTACCTGTGGACACAACAGGTGTGGTGTTTCAGCTGTGTTTTGAAATGTACTTTTGATTAAATGAATATATATGCAGGCACCATGCTCTGTTATTTTACTGTATCAAGACCAAGGGGAAGATCAGGCCCCTGATGAGTTCTCTACAAATCAAGCCTTCTCAGTTCATGAAGTCTGAATAGGTAAGAACCTCAGACAGGTGAAGGCATTGGTAATTGTGCACTTTTAAATACATTGATTTTGTGTGATTGCTGCTGTTCTAAAAAGTTTTGTAATAAATATGAAGAAATTTACACCTGATTGTTTGGGAATCTCTTTTTTCCATAACTTCCTGTGTTCCAATAAAAACGAGAACAGTGAAAATATTAACCAAAGTTAATTTGTCAATTTAAAATTTAACTCTGAAACACTGATAAGTAGATGGTCAGAAAAATAAAACACAATAATTAGAAGCTCTTTAACAATTTTAGCAGCATGGACCCATTTGCACTGGTTCACAAACACCTGAGAAATCTAATGAACCAGGTGAGTTTCTGGCTTTTTGATTAGCTAATCATGAATCAGAGCTGTTTTTTGTTTGTTTGTTTGTTTGTTTGTTTTAGGGTTCTAACCTGTTCTAACAATAGTAGAGGTGGGCATTGCCTCTGTGAATCACCAAGGCAACCAAGTGACTCAGCAGATCCCACCTTCTATATTAAACAGCAAGCATTTTCTTTCTTTTCGTTCTTTATCAAGTCATATTTTGTGAATCACTTGTCATATTTTATTAAAAATTACTCAGAATTTATACAGAGAGAGAGAGTCAGATAATTTTATATTTGTCATTCACATCTCATGTGGTACATGTGGGGGAACGGAATTATGTATGCAGGGTCCCAGTTACATCCAACAATAAAATGTAAAAGAAAAACTAATAAGATCTAAGATATGAACAAAGACAAACATCAGCTAAATAATCTAAAAAGGTCCTCTTGACATTCAAAAAACAAAACAAAACAAAAATTGGAGTCAGCCTCCCCACCATCACCAGACTTAGCTTTTTTTAGATTTTTCTACCTGGATTATTGAGCATGCATCAGGGTATCAACTAAATAATACACTAAGCACTAGTAGCACAAAACCATTGTCAGATAGCAGCACGAACATGAGTCTGTGTGAGCAGATGAGCACAAATGAACACAGCATCATGAAACAGATCAGCAGCAACATCATGTGATTTTTCACAGTGATTATCCTGATTAGATATTCATGAGTAACAGCCTCAGGGTAGAAGCTGTTCCTCAGTCTAGTGGTTCTACACTTAATGCTCCTCAACCTCCTTCCTGAGGGGAGCAAGGCAAAATGTGTGTGTGCTGGGTGAGTGAGGTCCTTCATGATGCAGGTGGCCCTCTTCCTGAATCTAGAGGTGTAAATGTCTGTGATGGTGGGGAGACTGACTCCAACAGACTTCTGTGCAGCCTTCACTACTCTCTGTAAAGCTTTTCTTTCTGCAGCTGTGCAGCCTCCATGCCACATGTTGATGCTGGAGCACAGGATGCTCTACACTTCACACCTGTAGAAGGAGGTGAGGACTGAGCTTCCCAGACCAGCTCGTCTCAACCGCCTGAGGAAGTAGAGTCTCTGATGACCTCTGAGCACCTCAGACTGAGAAGTTTTTCACATGAAAGAATAAATGTTTCTATATTTTGCTTTGTTTTTTGAATGTCCAGAGGACCAGACTTCACTTTTTAGATGTTTCTACCTGGATTATTGAGCATGCATCAGGATGTCTATATTTTTATTGATCATTTGATGTGTTTGCACTCACTGTGGTTTTGTTTCTTGTATACCTATTATTTTTTCTTTTATACAGATTATTTTTTTCTTGAATACATTTTTTTTTCTTGTATGCATATTATTTTTTCTTGTGTACAGTTTGTTTTTAGTTTTGGTTTAAAATTTGGCTTTGATTTAAAGCTTTAATTTAAAGTGTAATTATTGTATTGCGATTTGTACATCTGTGGGTTAGAATAAAGTTGTAGCAAAGGCTGTATCTCTTCAGACAGGTTTGAGGGAAATATTCCTGATAACAATTTTATCTTTTTAGGATTTTTCAGCTGAGTAGACTTTAATTAACAGATTATTTAATAAAGTCAAAGTGAAAACAGGATTTCTGATAAAGCCAGCACGTAATTTTTTTTTAAATCTTCATAGATGAAAAAAAAAAAAAAAATCATCTGTTTAGTTTCCCCGATATACATAAAATGTTTTTAAAATAACATTTCCATCCTCCGTCTCGGACTCCCTGTCCTACTGCCTGCCAGGGCTCAGAATCCGGCCTTTGTGAGCAGGCGAGGCCGCGGCTCGAGGTCCGGCCTCGCGTGCTTCGCGGGTCAGCAGCTCGTATGATCCTCAGTGGTGACAGCTCGCTCGTCGGTCACCAAACACAAAAAACACCTGAACTTCAGCATTAAACATGGTGTTGTCATTATTGTTTTTAAAATCTTTAAAATAGATCCAGCCGCTGTGCCGCATCCCGCGAAATTGCAAATGGCGAATCGGTGAAAAGTTTCTGATCCAATGACTCCTCCCCCTGACCAGAGTCCAGCATTCACGTTTTGGTCCGGACTCTGCTCGACTGAGCTCTGTCAGTCCCACCAGAGAAGCAGGGACCAAAAGAGGACTCGAATAAGCCTCAAATCTGCTAAAATACTAGCTGAAGTAAGAATTCAAAATGGTTCTTTCCGTAGAGCGGTTCCCATAGTTGGGGCTGAGTAGAGGCAGTGCAAATTAGGCAAAAGATGGCCTCCTTTACTCCCCTCTCAAACCATCATTCATTTCTATCAAGGATGTGAACATCTTCATCCCTGAAAGAGTGACCGCTGGCCTGGAGATGAGTGTAGACCGCAGAGTCCTGACCTGATGATGTTGATCTTCTGTGCTGGGCCATCCTTTTGGCCAGTGGCTGTTTAGTTTCCCCAATATAAGACTGATCACAGCCCTCCTGACACTGAACAGCATACACAATATTACTCTGTTTGTGCCGGGGGACTGGATCTTTGGGATGAACCAGTCTTTGCTGTAATGTATTTTGGGGTTTAAAAGCCACTGGGACGTTATGTTTAGAAAATAAACCTCTCAATTTCTCTGAAACTCCCGCAACATACGGAACGACAATTGGTCTGGGTTTGGGTTCCTTCTTTTCACCTGATGGCTGGCTGGAGTCCTGTTTGGGTTTCTTCTCTGCTTTAAGGAAGGGCCAGTTCGGATATCCACATTTCTCTAGAGCCTGTTTTGTTTGTGATTTGTCCTTCTGCCTGGCTCCTGGGTTAGTGGGGACACTGTCTGATATGTGGTACAGAGACCTGATGACTCCTAACTTGTGCTTCTGAGGGTGATAGGAGTCAAACTGTAAATACTGGTCTTTGGCCTTCAAGGCCTCAATAGTAAAATTGCTCTGTCTCACCTGTTCATTCAGCAGCTGGACCTGTGCCTTTTGAAGGATCTTGCTTGCCCGGTGCCCGATGACAGAAGATTTCAGTTCCAGGCTCTTGGGAACAATGGACCTTACCAAGCTCCGCCCACAGGGCCGCGTTTCATTGGCTAATGCCCATAACACGTCACAGCGCAGCTTCCACGTGTGTGCCGGTCTCACAAAACAAACGCTACGGTAGCGTTTGTGAGACCGGCACCACATGCTACTTACACAGCGCAGCTTCCACGTGCGTGCCGGTCTCACAAAACAAACGCTACGGTAGCGTTTGTGAGACCGGCACCACATGCTACTTACATTGCTAGCTAGCATACGTGCAGAATTTTTTGCGTCAGGGCTGGAAAAATGGTCCTCCACCGTCAGTGGGGTATCTGTACAGGAGATGTCAGGTACCCTGACCGTATTTGTGGAAGTAAAATTCACCGTTTCCCTATATGTGAAACTGAATGCCTTGCTTGGATCAAAGCTTGTGCACGACCACAAAACTGAACAATTATTTCTTTCACCAGCAGAGAAGGGTTGACCTGCTTTTGAAACCTGCTAGTTAACAACACGCGGTCACGATGAGAGAAAGCCACAGTTCACTGAACGTCCTGGAAGTTGGGAAGAAACAGCTCTGCTAACGCCACATGAGCTAGCTAACACAACGAGCTCTACTGTCGATTTCACCTAAAACTGCACAAAATCGTGACACGAAGGCTGGATTTTAACTAACACACCGGACGGCTGAGCTCGTTAGCCCTCACAAAAGTCGCTGTCGGCGTGTTTAGCAGCTAAAGCAGCAACGGCTAACCAACCACTTAAGGAATGAATGGAGATTACAGTTAGCATTAGCTTTGCGACCAAGGCACACAAACTTTTGCCAACAATAGAAATCGCTGATTTCAAAAGTAACCCTCAAAACCATGAATGCCTGACTTACCCAGCCTTGCAGGACAATAGGCATCAGTGATCCTGTCCACAGCTGTAATAATGCTGAGCCTGAGCGTGTGAGGAGCTGATGTTTTCCTCATCAGACGGTAGCATTAGCGGTGACGCGCACGCTGTTGGAGGCATCGCGTGGATCAAACAACTTGATAACGTCCAAAAAAAAAATAACATGAACTTGTTGGTTCCCCTGTCCATTGTCATGGCTGATATTTTGTTGGAATCTGGCAGAAATGATACACTATTCGACTCAGAAATACCCTGCTGAGTCAGTCGACGCCATGTTTTCCATTGACACCAATGCTGCGCTTGGGAGACATGCAGCCATGTTGGAGCTTAGGGGGCGTTTCTGGGCGGAGCTTGGTAAGGTCCATGCCACTTTGTCTACATCTGCGGTTGAATTGCAAGTGGTTCCTGTAGTCTGCCCTCTTCCTTGCTGTTTTCTCAAACTCTCTAACAAGTCGAGGTAATCCTGGCCAAGGTGGTTCAAAATATCCTGATGCATGCTCAATTATCCAGGTAGAAAAATCTAAAAATAATAATTCTGGTCCTCTGGACATAAAAAAATAAATAAAATAAAAAATAGTAGAAATGTTTCATCTTTCCTCCAAAAGACTTCTTCAGTCTGAGGTGCTGTATTAAGCTCAGTCTTAAAAATAGCACCTTCTCACAGTGGATCAACCAGTTTGCTGCTGACAGCCAAAATTAGCTGCTCACCAGGGTTGCCAGATCTCCAGACCGAAAGAAGCGATCAACTCCTTCAAAATAAGCACAAACAAGCGACACACTCTTTTTAAAAAAGCCCCAAAAAAGCAACCCATCCCATTGTGTAAAAAAGGCAGTTTTAAACAGTATAAACATATTTATTATGGCATTACATTAGCCTGGCCCTCGCCTTCCTGCACAGCTCCGCTCAATTCTCATTTCCCTTACGAAGCAAAGTGAAGGACAGGGTCTGGTTTCAACCAGGCTAGCATTACATATAACCAGCAAAATTATACATTAAAGAACGTATTCAGTCTAAAAAATTGTTATGTTTGATTCAGCCCTCAGCTGTTTTGTTATGTTTGATTCAACCCTCAGCTTGTATTTAATTCAGCCCTGTCCTGTTTATGTTACATGTCATGTCTTAGTTATTTGGCCTCAGTCTCAGTTTAGTTATGTTAGTTTAGTTATGACTAGTTTCCAAGATGGCGCCGGTTGTCATGGCTTGCTATCTAACTCCTCTCCTGAACTTTTTACTGCTGTTCGTGTTCTGCCTTTTTTTCATCGACGATGCATCCTCGCTCCTGGTCTATGATCGCTCAACTCTTCTAAGTCTCCAAGACTCGCTGATCAACACACCGGCTACTGGCAAATATGGACATTTTAAGCCTCCTCCACCTCCACCTTTCTTGGCATCTGTACCAGCGTACCTAAAACGCGACCACGCTGCCACGCAACAAGCAACGCAGAAGACGCGGAACGAGGGCAGGCGTGCTGGTGAGATTTAAAAAGTATCTCTCGTCTCACAACACGCCGACGGCTGACTTACCCCCTGAATTCAGCGTCTTTGATGTCCGTCGTTCCTTCGCTCGCCGCCACAGATGCCTTGTTGCCAGTGGTGGGCAACGCTAATCCAAAAATTAGTTCCGCTATTTCTAAAGCACTAATTAATTTATTTAGGTCCGCAATTTCAAAAGCACTAATGTCTTATGAAAATTAGGGGAAGCTAATTCTAATCCGCTAATTAAATTCAACAATTGGTAGCAGCAAGTTATGCAATATTTGCACTACACTGCCAACTAGCGGTGCATGAACTGTTATACAGTAAGTTGTTTGAGTTGTATACATTTAAGAAAAAGGTCGAAAAGGACTTGCTCAAAAACTATATATGATGTAGCTTAGTGTGTTTGTGTACAGTATTACAGTTAGATAAATTAGTAGATTTATTCATTTTGTGATGTAGTTTGAAGGTTATCATTGGTTGAACAAACTGTGAAATAAATAAGGGGCAGATATAATAAGATTTCATCTTCTTTCTGCTCCTTTCATTTTATCCTACTTGTATTCTTCTATCTGATGAAACTGTTTTGTATTGTTCTTTTAAAATGAATGAATAAACATCAAATCAAATCAACGGCCCAGTCAGAGTCCAGAACCTGAACCTGAAACCTTCAGAGAGCAGAAACCTCAAAGAACTGAAGCAACAATGGAAAGAAGAGTGGGTCAGAACTCCTCCAGAACCAGGAGAGAGACTGATGAAGTCCTGCAGACTGATGAAGTCAGAGAACCACAGAGGATTCTGCTGCTGCTGAGGTTCTGTTGGGTCAGAGGCACAAGCTGAGGTTAAATTTTAATGATTTTAGAACTTGTTAAAGATCATCCATCCAGCTAACTGTCTATCCATCCATCCATTCAGCTAAAAGTCTATTCATCCTTGTATCTGATGAAACTGTTTTGTATTGTTCTTTTAAAATGAATGAATGAACATCAAATCAAATCAAAAATAAGTCTGTATCTCTGTGTTTATCATTGTCCTGGCATTGTCTCCTGTTGCCTCTGTCTCCTGAGTTCCTTGTGATTCCCTGAGTATGTAAGTTTGCTGCCCTGCGGACGCCATTTTGAAGAGTCCTAATGGTGAACTACTTTTTTAAATCCAGCAGATTTGACCATTTCGTGAAACTCTCAAGCTCAGAAAAACTTGTGCTATAACGTCAGCTATGAAATATATTTTTTCTCAGCAAAGAAATAATTGTTTTACCGTGTTTTGTTGTAAAATCCTGGCTTCTTTGGCCGTCGCGGACGCCATTTTGAAGAGTGCTAATGTGGCGAAATTCTATTTTTAAATCCAGACGCGTCGCGTAGGCCCTGAGAAACATCCATAAGTTCACCCTCCATGTTAAAAAGTCTTCGTCTGACTCTTCGAAAACAAGCAATAAGGCTGCAGAGTAACACACTGGCTGCTAACTGCTATAGAGAGAGCACACACCAAGAGACTGAGGGGGACGCTTTTTTGTGACGGACCACATCCGGCGCTGCTCGTAAATACGTTATTTCGTTTTTACTGATAGATAATTAGTTATTAGCGGTACTGCATTTTAAATAAAAATAGCATAAATCCGCTTATGAATTATAAAACTTAGTCAATCCGCTGTAAAGCTAACAGATTATTTAGCAACACTACAAGCGGAATAGCGCAACAGCGCTACCTAGCGGTCGGAGGCCCACCACTGCTTGTTGCTATCAATCATGACGCCAGCGATCAGTATCCATCTTGTCCCCCGGTGAGGACTGAGAAGCGAGGCTGCGTTAAACAGAACCTCCGCCCGCTCGCTCGAGCTGAGAGTGACGTAACTGGCTGCGTTCCAACCCGTGCAGCACTGTTTAACGCCAGATCGATCACAAATAAAACTTTTGTATTAAGTGATTTGATCTCAACTCATCGTCTGGATCTGTTTTGATTACTGAAACTTGGCAGAAAGCTGAAGACAACAGCTGCTTCTCTGAGCTTCTTCCAGATGGCTACTCCCACCTGAGCGCTCCGCGTGGGGCAGGAAGAGGGGGAGGGCTCGCTGCGGTCTTCAGTGAGGCGTTCAAATGCCGCATGTTGCCTCAGAAAAACTACAACAGTTTTGAAAGCATGCTTTTTGTGCTGGAATCTGCTAAACCTCTTCTGTATGGCCTCTTTTATAGGCCCCCACAATACAATAAAAACTTTCTCAGTGAGTTTTCTGAACTACTGGCTGACCTACTGCCAAAGTTTGACTCTTGGCTTTTCTGTGGAGACTTCAACGTGCACACCTGCTACCCAAGTAATCAGCTTGGATGTGAGTTTCAGGACCTCCTGGACTCTTTTAACCTGTCGCAGTCGGTCTCGGGGGCCACACACAGCCAGGGTCATACACTGGATTTAATTATCTCCCACGGCCTTCAAATACCTGCTGTGGAGATCCTGGACACCTGTATTTCAGACCATTTTCCCATATTATTTGAATTTTTCACCTCTCCTGCACCGAAGGCTATTCTCCCAGCACGTTTCTGCCGCTCCATCACCCCATCCACCCCAAGTCAGTTCACTGATGCCTTTAAGAGCACTGAATTTTGCTCTGCTGTCAGCCTGGACCCATCTCTACATCCTGAGGACTTCATCACCTCCTTCCATCACACCTGCACAACGATCTTGGACTCCATCGCTCCTCTCAAACAGGCATCTTCAAAAAACAGACCTTCACCATGGCTCAACGAAACGACGCGAGCTCTTCGACAACGTTGCAGAAAAGCAGAGCGAATATGGAAGCGCGACCGGCTTCATGTATCTCAGGGAATACTGAGAGACTGTCTCTGTGATTATCATAATGCTGTGAAACAGGCCAAGTCACAGTACCTCTCCAATTTAATCTCCACCAGCTCCAACCGGCCGAGGACGCTTTTCAGCACACTCCAGTCTGTTATCAATCCATCTGTCAATGTTCTGAAAACTGCCACACAGTCTACCTGCGATGACTTTCAGAGCTATTTTGTCAACAAAATAGACTCTATCAGGCAGAACATTGTCAGTCCATCCAACACCATCCAGTCATGTGCCTCTGCAATAACCACAGCTGTTTTTGACCAATTTGACCTGGTCTCACTGCCTAACCTCACCAAGGTGGTTCAGCAGATGAAACCAACTAACTGTTCTCTGGACATCATTCCCTCTAAAATGTTCAAACAATCCTTTGATGTAATTGGTCCTTGTGTTTTGTCATTTATTAACAGCTGTCTATCTTCAGGTTTTGTGCCATCTGCTTTCAAACACGCTGTGGTCAGGCCTCTTCTCAAAAAACCAGGCCTAGATCCTACAGCTCTCTCTAATTTCAGACCAGTTTCCCATCTGTCATTTCTATCAAAGGTCCTAGAAAAGATTGTTTTTATTCAACTTCAATCTTTTCTAGAGCTCAACAACCTGTTTGAAAAATTTCAGTCAGGTTTTCGAGCTCGTCACAGCACTGAATCTGCACTGCTCAAAGTACAGAATGACATTCTTCTGTCCCTGGATGCAAAAAACCCTGCTCTGCTGGTGATGTTAGACCTCTCAGCAGCTTTTGACACCGTCGACCATCAGGTACTAATCAACCGCTTGTCTCAGCTGGTTGGCCTCCAGGGAGCTGTGCTTGAGTGGTTCAAATCTTACCTGTCTGGGAGAACTTTTTCTGTCATGATAGGCGATCTGTCCTCCTCTTCATCAACCCCTCTGACCTCTGGCGTACCACAGGGATCTATTCTAGGGCCAGTCCTCTTCTCTCTTTACATGCTGCCATTAGGATCAATCATTGCACGTCATAACCTGTCTTTTCACATGTATGCAGACGATTTACAAATCTATCTGCCAGTCACTCCCAACCCCTCACTCAGTTCAAACACTCTTGTCAACTGCTTAAATGACATTAAGCACTGGCTCTCTCAAAACTTCCTCCACCTAAACACAGATAAAACTGAATGCATTTTATTTGGTGCACCTGATGACACCAACAACATCCTTCCCAGTCCCAGTGTTGGTTTTCCCCTCCCCCACTTCAACCCGGTGGTCAGAAATCTTGGAGTGCAGCTTGACTCCAACTTAAAGTTTGATAAACAGATCAGTTCTGTTGTCAAGACCAGCTTTTTCCAGCTCCGTCTGCTCTCCAAAGTCAAGTCATTTCTCAGCCGTGGTGATCTGGAGAAGGCCATCCATGCCTTTGTGACCTCCAGACTTGATTATTGTAATGCTTTGTATGTTGGTATTAATCAATCCTCCATCTCCCGTTTACAGCTTGTACAGAACTCTGCCGCGCGCTTTTTGACCAACACACGAAAATATGAACACATCACTCCTGTCCTGTCCTCTCTACACTGGCTCCCGGTTCAGTTCAGGATACAGTTCAAGCTGCTCCTGTTTGTTTTCAAAGCTCTGAATGGACTTGCTCCTCTGTACATCTCAGAACTTTTGAAAGCCCATCAGCCCGGCAGAGCTTTACGCTCTGCCAGTCAACACCTGCTGGAGGTGCCTCGCTCAAGGTACAAACAATGGGGAGACCGGTCATTTTCTGTTGCCGGCCCAAAAGCCTGGAACAGCCTCCCCCTTGAGCTGCGTGCCACCTCTGATCTGACTCTGTTCAAAACCAGACTGAAGACCCACTTGTTCAAAAAAGCTTTCAGTGTGTAACTTTTATTACTTTTGGTATTTTAGTATGTAGCATTTTTTATTTCCATTGCCTTTTTATTTCCACTTGTTCAAAAAAGCTTTCAGTGTGTAACTTTTATTACTTGTGGTATTTTAGTATGTAGCATTTTTTATTTCCATTGCCTTCTTTTATTGCTGTTGTTTCTTATTCTATTTTCATTGATTTATTGTTCCAGTTTATTCATCTTTTTATCCTGTTAAGCACCTTGGTCAATGCAAGGCATTGTAGGAAGGTGCTATACAAATAAAGTTTATTATTATTATTATTATTATTATTATTATTATTATTATTATTATTATTATTATTATTATTATTATTATTATTATTATTATTATTATTATTATTATTATGTTACATGTCATGTCTTAGTTATTTGTCCCGCCTCAGTCTCAGTTTGGCCTCAGTCTCAGTTTAGTTATGTTACATGTCATGTCTTAGTTATTTGTCCCGCCTCGGTCTCAGTTTAGTAGTCTCAGTTTAGTTGTGTTAATTTTGCCCTGGAACTTGTCCCACCTCAGTTTAGTGTTTATTCATGCAGTTTAGTTTATTCATGCATCAGCTTGTGTTCTGTTCAGCCCTGCTCCTAGTTTTGTCCTGCCCCAATTAGTCAATTGTTGTCACCTGTGTCTCATGCCCTGTCTGTGTATTTAAGTTCCTCTGTCAGTCCTGTCCTTTGTCAGGTCATACTTCGTTTTGGGTTCCTTCCTAGTCCTGCTTTTTAGTTCTGTTCAAGCCTGCTCCCGTTCATGTAAGTTGCTGTACCATCAGCCATTTTTTGTTGTTCATTAAAAAGACTACTTTTTACGTTCTGCCTTCGAGTCCTGCTTGCACTTGGGTTCTACACTCCTCAGTCCCAGTGGGACCCCGACAAAAATAAAAATACATTTAGCATTTTTCTCCCATCTGTGGTCGTGGTCGGATCCATTCTTGAAGAGCACGCTCTTTCTCCCAATCTTTATTATATTTTTTTCCATATTTACCCCACTTAGAGCTCATATTAGCGTTGTCTTGTCTAGACAAAGAATAAAGAAAAATGTTGCATTCGCGTGTAGTCTGATGTCCCGTGAAGAAACACGGTTTTTAATTTTAAACTCACTTTGAAAGTAATTTTCATTAATTTATCATTTTGTTTGCTAAAAACTAACATAGTTGAATGATACAAGATATATATGTTGTGTCACTATATGCTGCTCATGCTGACTCATCATTGCTCGCGCTTATATAGCTCTGACTGTCGCTTGCGCCAACTGCACCTGAACATAACATCCGCCTTGACGTAACATACGTGAAGGGGGGCGTGACAAACTACCTACCACTCGCATTACTGCTCGACTGAAAAACAAGCACAAATAAGCGACTCAATGTCCGTGAGAAGCCCCAAAAACCGCCACAAGCGGCTGATCAAATTTGAAAGCGACTCCAGGGAAAAACAGGCCCAATGCCGCTTGAAATAAGCGACTATGCTGCTCACATGATTAAGGAGGACCATCAGCCAAACAATGGATCGTTAGTACCCTGATGGTTGCTTGCTATTCACAAGGGGCTGACTGATACTAGCAATAACAGCATTGTAAGAGGGGGACAGTTGAACACGGAGTTCTCCACCTCTGTTTAATGATGGACAGTTTCTTGTAACGAGCCACAGATGTGGGAGCCTGTAATCCGGTGAGGCAGGTTCCGAACCAAATCCGTCCAAACATGAGGACACTACTGCTTGGCGATTGAAGTCTTGTCTTCGCCTCTCCTGGTTCTGGAGGAAGAGAAAATGTCTCTGCCCTGGGGGGGAACACTGGGCACCTGAGCCAAGCTTCTCTTCATCTTCAGCACCACTTGGCTACTCGGGGTGGATGTCAGGGGGTGGGTGTTGGGGGAGGACGCAGAGCTGGAGGACGAGCTTTGCTTCATTCCTGCCCTCCTTTCTCACTGCCGCCGCCTGGGCAACAGAAAGTGAACCTGGAGGATCCACAGGGCCTTTGCCGATATCCCTGACAGCGACTGCTGATCCAACTTGGCCCAGCAAGGATGAGTTTCCGGGACGTGCCGTTAAGAGAGCCAATCCCGACGCCTCACCTTCTAGGACCCTGGTGAAGGTAGAATCCGGCAACTCACTCCTGCACAGAGCTCTCTCGAGAATCAGTCCTGTCACCCCTAACTCCACCCTCGTTTGTCTAAATATCAGACGAAGGGGGGCCAGCCCAGAGAACACTCTGCACGACAGTCCCACACCACTCCAGCAGAGGTCACAACAGGAAGTTATTCATGGGTCGTAGGTGCTTCTGACATCAATCACATAAACACCAATCTTCAAAACATGTTTTCTTCAGCTAAAAGGAACCTGGACCGTTCAAACACATTTCTCACACTAGTTGAAAAACTGTTATTATCTGTATCCAACCTCACATCTATCCCAGCCTATCATCAGATCTTGATTGAGATCAGGTCTATCAGACAACCAGCTTCTGTCCCAGAACCAGCTTCTGTCCCAGAACCAGCTTCTGCTCCAGAGCCTGATTCGGCCCCAGTCCCAGAGATTGACTCGGCCCCAGTCTCAGTGTCTGATGTGGATCCAGTCCCAGTGTCTGACTCAGCCTCAGTCCCAGTGCCTGACTCATCCCCAATTTCAGTGCTTGACTTGGTTCACGTTCCTTTGCCTGTCTCGGTCTCTGTTCCTTGGTCCAAAACAACCTTCCTGGGTATTGGTCCTGATATCGCACTTCTGCACATTGATGTGGGAGTTGGACCAGAAGCCCCTTCCATCTCCTCCTGTGTACGTGGGAACTGGCCCTGATGCCCTACCTCTGAATGTCTCTGTGGGAGTCAATCCAGAGGTCTCACCAACTTCAGGTGTCTCACTCGGGGTTCAGGTAGTCCCATCCTCTTCCTGCTCTGCTGTTGGAGTCCAGGTAAATTCATCCCCTTCCTACTCTGATGTGGGGGTTCAGACAGGCTTCATTCTACCACCTCTGGTCTCGATTTCTACATCTGCTCCAGATCCTACCGCTGAAGATCCAGCCGCAGAAAACCCTGCCTCTCCCACCATACCTGCTTTGTACGCAGGGGGTTCAGTGAACTCAAGGTCTCCATGCAGTTTGAGGTATCCACGTCTGGTTCGTCCTGGGGCCATACCTCACCTTGTTTCCACTTCCCGTCCTAGCTCACCTGCTGAGGTCCTCACTTCTGGCTCACCTGATGATGTCCTTGCTCCTGGCTCACCTGCTGAGGTCCTTGCTCCTACTCCACCTGCTGAGATCTTTGCTCTTGTGTCCACGTCATGCCTTGGGTCCACGTCTCGCCTTGGGTCCATGTCTCGCCTCAGATCCATGACCCATCCAGGCTCCACAACCCATCCAAGCTGCATATCCTGTCCAGGCCACCCGCCATGGACAGCTCTCCAGCTTCTCACCTGGTCTGGTCCGGCGATACAGCTATATGGATGGATCTCTGGTCGCCTGTCTGTTCTGCTCTGGTGCCATGGGCGGTTCTCCAGCCACTCGTCTAACCTGTTCCTAACTGTAGAATGGCCTGTTGGACAACATCCCTGACCAGCCCCAGCCTATGGAATGGTCTCACGGCTACTCGTTTGACCTGGTTGACGTTTATGCTCTCTGCTCAACCATTATAAGTTTTAAGCGCCGTCAGCTCCAGGCACTGCCCCTGACTAATTTAGCGTATATAATAATTAGTCCCCTTTTATCCTAGCGGTGGGGGGCAGGTTGTTATAGTACAGTGTATATACATATATGCATATAAATGTATATATGCATATCAGATAGACATATACATGTAAATATAACATGTTCTACTAAAATTGTGTGTGTNATATGAAACCCAAATATAACAACCTGCCCTCCACCGCTAGGATAAAAGGGGACTAATTATTATATACGCTAAATTAGTCAGGGGCAATGCCTGGAGCTGACGGCACTTAAAACTTATAATGGTTGAGCAAAGAGCATAAACGTCAACCAGTAAACAGTAAACCAGTAAACAGAAAATAATTCCCCCCACATACAAGAAAACTCTCATAAACATCTATTGATATTGGCCATATGATGACATTTAATACCCTTTACCCAATCTAAACAAACAAATCAGTTGTGCACATAAACAACCCGAACGCTTCATTCCCCCAATATTTACATATCTGCAGACAAACCCCATAAATCAAACTCCAAGCTACACCAACTTTCAGTCCGAACGTTCTCTCAGATAAAAAGTTTGTTTGAAGTGAGATGAGAAAACGCCCACTCATCAGGCGTCGGCGCGCCAAAATAAAAAGGATAAAATAAAAAATAAAAAGGCCTCCCGGCCACCCTCCTGACTTGTTCCTGCCTTTAGTTTGGCCTGTTGGATGACCTCCCGACTGCCTGCCTGACCAGTCCCAGCCTATGGAATGCTCTCCTGGCTGCTCCTCTGACCTGTTCCTGTCTGATTAATGGCCTCCCAGCTACCCGTCTGCTCTGTTCCTATCTGTTGAATGACCTGTTAGACAACCTCCTGGCCGCCCGCCTGACCGGCCCTGACTTGTTGACTGGTCTCTCGGCTGCCTGCCTGACCTATTTCTGCCTGATAGATGGTGGCCCGCCTGACGTGTTCCTGCCTGTTGGATAGCCTCCCGGCTGCCTGCTGGATCTATTACTTTCTTGGGGACAACCCAGACATTTTTTGTGTTCCCTGTTTGTGTTTAGTTTAGTTCCCAGGTTTTGGTCCAGACTGTTTCTGTTTTCATCATCATGTTTCCCTTAGGCCCTCCATCCTTGCAGTTCCTCCCTCCTTCCACCCAAGTTTTTGGGAGTGGCTTTTTGGGGACGCCAGTGGGTGCCATTGGGAGGGGGTACTGTAAGAATGGTTGAATATGGTGGGTCTTACTTTTCTGTACTCCCTAGTGTGTCTCCTCATCTACCCAATTAGTTTCATCCTTGTCTTGTGCCAGCTGTTTGTAATCATTTCTTGTCTTGTCTGTGTATATAAGTCTGTCTGTTAGTCTTGTTTTTGTTGCATTGTCGTTGGGTTTACCCTGTCTTGTCCTGACCTGTCCTGATATGTACCAGTCCTGACCTGATCCATATTCCCAGTTCTGTGTTTGCTGCCACGTCAGCCATTTAATTTATTATCATTAAAAATGTTTATTTTTGTATATACTGAGTTTGAGTCCCTGTTTGTACCACTGGGTTCGTTCCTACCTGAAAACCCTGACAGACCCCAAGACCTTGAAGTCTTGCACCTTTGTGACCTCTGCTCCTTGTAGCATCACTGTTCCTCCTTGTTCCCTCTCATTCCTACACTGCAAAAACGTAAAATCTTACCAAGTCTAATTTTCTAATTTCAAGTCAAAACCTCTTATCACACTTAATATAAGTCAAAAACACATTTTTAAGTAAGACATTACAACTTGTTTTGAGACAATGCATCTTGAAAATCTTGATAAGGCAAAAAGTCTTGAAAATATCTTGTTTTGAGTCATTTCTTATTTGAAACAAGCTTTTTTGACATTTCATTAACATTTGCAGTTGTCGTGAGGTTTGTAAAATGTGAAAAATCTTGTTTCAAGATAACAAACTAACTTGAATTAAGACAAATCTGCTTCTTTGATCAGCATGCCCACTCAAAGTATTAATCATTCTATTTTTTATACAGGTTCTGTTTAACTTTGAACAGACTCCATTGTCCTAATACAATTTCTTTAAACCAATAGTTCATTAACATTTTCTACATTGTATTTTTTTCCAAGGCTGAATACTACATAAACATACCTACTGTGCAGTTTATATTAAAGAGACAAATAATGCAGGTTCATTTCACATATTTATTTTAACATATAATTTAACATATAATTGATTTTAATAAAATAAATATGTGGTTAGGACAGATTAAACGGCCGTGGGACGGCCGTGGCATAGTGGTAATGGCAGTCGTCCCCCGATCAGAAGGTTGGAGGTTCGAATACCGGTTCCCCACACCATGTGTTGTTGCGTCCCCGGGCAAGACACTAAACCCCGAGTTGCTGGTAGGACTGGATGGCGCCTTGCATTGGTCTGCCGCTACTGGTGTATGAATGGGTTTACGAATGGGTGGATGGTTGGTATTGTAAAGCGCTTTGGGGCCCCTCATAGGGGGCTGGAAAACGCTATATAAATAAGCTTCATTTACCATAAACATATTTTTCTACGTTTGAGACAAGGGGAAAAAATAGTAAAAAAGGGATTTCTGGGTATGGGCTCTCTGAGGGAGGAATCAATGTTAACAAGATTAAGAATAGGTCATATGAATCTGAACAGTACTTTGTTTATTATAGGGAAACACAATAGTGGACGTTGTGACTTTTGCCAGGATACAGAGTCAGTGCAGCACGTCATTTTGGAATGTTTTAAATATTCAGATGAAAGGAAAACTCTACTTGACCAAATGAAAAAAGAAGTCAATTTGAAGAGCGTTTTGGAATGGGGATCTAGTTAAGGTGGATGTAAATACTTTGTTTTACTTGACATCAACAGGCTTTTTATTTTTTATTTTATTTTTTATTTTATTATTATTTCAATACAGATACAGTTACAATTTTAAAGAATGTGAACAAAAAGAACAAGACAAAAAAGTTCATGCTCAATAATCCAGGTATCAAATCCAATAATTCTCAATCAGGTCATCTTTTTTTTAATTTATTTTTATTTATAGAAAAAAACAAGTACAAAAAAAACTTACAATGTCAAACATGGCTCGAGACTTAAGGCATGCATAGCACAACAGAGAATAAAGGCACATAAACAAAAACAAAAATGTGTCTTGGGCAGCTTACAACAGAAATTTGTTACAGATTGTTTTAGTTTTTAAAGCTTTTGCATTAGTACAATAGATAAGTAAGAAGAAATATAATTAGAAAACACTATAAATCTAGGTTTTAGCAAGGAGAATTTACAGCTGTGGATGTAAAATTTGGCTAATAGTAGTATTAAATTTACAACAAAAACTTTCTCACTTGAAATAGTTCATCTGGACAGTTTCTTTTTAGTAGAACAAGAGTCAACAGAAGAATTGAAGTAGTTTTGGGATGGTACCATTAGATGGCGGTAATACACCGGAAGGATGTAAGCTGCCGTAAACCTCACAGAAGAAGAAGAAGAAGAACTCTCAGCGCTTGCGGCGCAGTACGCATGCGCAGTCTTGGACATAGTAAAACTTGCGAGTCGTGACAGTGGCTTTTTAGGTAAGCTCTCTTACCTTTTCTCAAGTACGATAAAGTTATTTGTACAGAGTTTCTGTCGTTGTAATGCGCATTACACATTCTTATCGATGTTTAATCGTGTTTTTATAGCTCAACGTTGCAGCTGACGTGAAATAAAAAGAAGCGGCGCCGAACAGCGCTAGCGCTAGCTAGGAACAGCTAACAGCGTGGATAAGCTATGACGCGATTGTGTCGACGTTAAGAGGTAACGTATTTATACAAAGTTGTTTATAATGTAGACTGAGACATGGACACAAGTTGTTGTAATGATCATACCAATATTAAATAAAAGTTTTTACGTCTTTAGTGACGTGTGTGTGTGCGAGCGCAGGCGGTAGCCGCTGGTGCTATGTTGCTAAATGCTAACTGGACATGTTGCTAAATGCTAACTGCACATTCTCCACCGGCGCAAAGGAAAAAAACTGAATTCCGCTACACTTGGCAATAAATTATTAAAAATATTGCAATAATACAATGGAGAGAACCCTACTCTTTTATGATTTGCTGTTGCTGTGAACATTAATACATATCTCAGTTAATAGTATGAAAACTGAATAACAATACAATTTTAAAATCAATAATGCATATAATTGTTATTGCTGGCTTGTCTCTAAATGCATGTCTCCCATCCATTCATGTACAGCTACTTTGAGACAGCAACAAAAAATGTGTTCAGTTGTTAGCTGCAGATGTGAATCTAAATTTGATTGAACTATGAAATTTCAGATATCTAAGAAACTTCTAAATTTTCAAAATTTATAAACTACCTGTAAACAATTTTACTGGTTTAAAACAATATTAATGTTAAAAAAATGCTTTGTTGTAGCCAGTGCAATTAAGAAAAAGCTAGTACTTTGTGCAATGTGTGCTCAATGCCTAGTTTAATGGTATTATTATTAAGGTTTCTTTATTGTATCACAGATACCCACCAAAACATCACAGATACCCACCAAAACCTGAAATCACAGCAATGGCTAAAAGGATAGCTGTATTACCCCATGCTACAGGACCAAGGTCGAATTCATGGGTAAGTGAAATGCATCCAGTTAATGACCAAAGTTTTTTTATTTTGCACATTTTTATTGAGGATTTAAAAAAATGTAATTACCGGTAATGTGTTCTTAAGGTCACTGTGTTTGCGCAACTAAACCAAAGATTGCAGAATGTGAGGTCCCCTAAAAAACATCTCTTGAGTGGGAGACAATCAAAGTGGTAAAGCTGCAACTAACGATTCATTTCCTCAATAATAAATATGTCATAGCTTTAGTAGACTTAATAACATATGATGTTGGCCAGCATTTGTTGGAATTGATTAATTGGCTCATCTTTGCAGCTCTTCAAAGAGACGCCGTCTTGATGAGCACAGATGAGGCCATTTCGAGCGACTCAACAATCATTCTGGACCAGTCTACAGATGAGACTACCAGCACACCGACTCAGGCACTACTGACAAGGAGTTTGGTGAATTTAGTTTTGTATTTATTTTGTCTTGTTTTTGTTTTGTTTATCTTCCACAATCTGAATATTAACATTATGATTCATCATGCCAACAGAAAGATGTCTATGTGTTTCAGGAAAAACAAGCCCCCAAAGCCCCCAGGAAGCTCTCCCTCTCCTGTCCAGTTCTAAGAGTGAGTTTGTCCTACTTTATTTTGGTGGTGTGCATCTTTGTACTACTTTTGCAACTTCATGTGATTAGCATGACCGTATGTAACCCATCTAATCAAACAGAGGATTAAAGCTCCACTGACATCATCTTTTAACTTTCCATAAAATGGCACAACATATATATATATATATATTAAGATTGACCTCTGATCGTTTTTGCTAAAACAATGTTAAATTAATTAAAATTCCTCTCAAAAATAGTGTAAAATTAGCGCCTTTTTTTTACATGATAAATACTATTTTCCCGTCGCGCGATTATGACGTCAGACACAGACGAAGATGCAAACGCATCCGTCCGATTTAGCCATTTATAACTTTATGTTTCAGAGAAGCCAAAGTTATTTCGAGTAAACAGCAGGTTATAATTTTTTTTCAGTTCTTGGCATAAACCAACACAGACATGTTCCCGTTTTTAGTGTTTTACATGCTTTATATTAGTAGCTGTATTATGATGCGAAGCCACGGAGCTCCCAGGCGGGAGCTGAAACAGCTGCCGTAATCAGTGCGCACAACCCGGCATGAAAAAGAAAAACACACCGCTGGCTGAAGCCCTGAGCTCGATGGAATGTCCGGCGTAAAACTAACTTGACCGCGGTTTAATGTGACGCAGATGTGTTTATATAGCTCTGCTCTGCAAACATTGAACGTTGTTGTCTTGCGGTGTTGAGTGTAAAATATTTCCGTGACACAACGCACATGTTACGATGAAAAGTCGGCTAGCTGCTAGCATGCACTCACCAGTGTTGTCCGAATCGATCTTGCCACAGGAACAAGCGTCCAAGCTCCATGTAAACAATCCATCTTGCAACAGAAACAAGCGTCCAGCTCCATGTAAACAATCCATCTTGCGAAAGAAACAAGCGTCCAGCTCCATGTAAACAATCCATCTTGCGAAAGAAACAAGCGTCCAGCTCCATGTAAACAATCCATCTTGCGAAAGAAACAAGCGTCCAGCTCCATGTAAACAATCCATGAACAAACGACCCGCTCTTTCCAAACGATGTCAAAACAAACCCAACAGAGTACTCAGTCAGCCCCTCACGCTTGTAGCTGCCTGCAAACTATGAACTGGATTTCCTGAATGTGAGGCGGGTCTTGTTACTCTGGGTTCATGAGACACGCCTCCGTTCAGGAAATCCATTCCATAGTTTGAAGCCAACGTGCATCATGGGTTGGATCGATACGTAAACAAGGCTGGTATCGGTATGTGCCATGAGCATTGGTTCCGCTTCTGCTCGGAGGGCGGGCCAGGGTCCATCTTGCACGGGCCCGTGAGTAGAACCGCCACAGACTTTGGCTTCTCTGAAGACAAACCGCTAAAATATAACGTTTTAAATGGCTAAATTGGACGGATGCCTTTGCATCTTCGTCCATTGTATCAATGTGCGCAGTTGACGGAGTCTGTGTCTGACGTCATAATCGCGCGACGGGAAAATCCATATTTATCATGTGAAAAATAGGCGCTAATTTAAAACTATTTTTGAGAGGAATTTTAATTAATTTAACATTGTTTTGGCAAAAACGATCAGAGGTCAATCTTAATATATATATATATGTTGTGCCATTTTATGGAAAGTCAAAAGATGATGTCAGTGGAGCTTTAAGTCAAATTTGGTTATACTGTATAAGCACATTTTCAGATTCATGTTTTTAAGCTTCATTTTGACACCTGGATTATTCTGATAATTCAAACATTTCCAGAAATGTAGATTAATTTATCTTTTTAATTACAATAATACATTATTATTTGAATGTTAATGAGAAATTGGTGTTATTATTTTTTAAAGAATAAACCTAACATATTTGGATATTAAAGTTTTCAAGGTGGAAAGAAACAAAATCTTTGCAGGTTGCTGGAAATATCTTACTCAAAATCATTTTTTTAATTGATACATTTTTTTCCATGGTTCTACACTAACTTCTTGCACTGATTGCACTGGTGTTTCTAAACTTTTTTTTGGTTCACCAGCACAGTTAGTGCACCCAAATTTTCAACCGCGTCATATTTAACATGATAGTTTTACAGGTTCTCTCTTTATTTTATTTATTTATCTGGCTTATATTCCACAATCTTAAAATATGATTCATCATGCCAACAGAAATATGTCTTTGTGTTTCAGGAAAAACAGGACCTCAAAGCCCCCAGGAAAACTCTCCCTCTCCTGTCCAATTCTGATTGTGTGTTCGTCCAACTGCCTGCTCACGGTAGGAGATGTGCCCATCACATTTCCCAAAGACATTTTATGTTTAAACATTTGAAGTTGTAGTGGCTCCCTCATTTTTCATGGTGCCCAGTAGTATACTCTCCATTTTTCATAGCAAAAATAGTTTTTATTTTGTTGAGGGTGTTTTATATTATTTTTTAAAAATATAATCAAGTGTTAACTACAGTTGTAATTGGGAGTAGTAGTTGTTGCATTGCTCCTGAAACCATTGTGATAAAATAAATGTGTTGAAGTTAAAGAATACCTTTCATTTTTTGACATTACAGAAAATTTTTGAATGTTTTGACAAGACATGTATGTTATTACGTTTGTTGGTTAAATTTGATAACGGGTTGGAGAAACATCTGAAACATCTGTAGAACTAAAAATGAGTAAAAGTTTTAGGGATGTATACTAATTTTAAGCATCACACGCTCAATTGTAGTAAAATATTGCTAAGAATGAGATTTTTTGCAGCTAGGTTTAAGATTGTTTATCTTGTAAAAAGATAAAATGTCTTATTTTTAGAAATCGTGTCAAGACAATTTTCACTTGTTGGAAGATCTTTTTGCTTATTTCAGTCAAAAAAAAATCTAATTTTAAGTTGTTTTAAACTTGTTTTCAGAGTAGACTTTTCTCCAGTGTACTACTTTTGAGCATCAGAATCTTATTATAAGACAAGAAAAGCTCACAATTGTAGTAAAATATTGCTCAAAACTAGATTTTTGTAGCTAGTTTCAAGATTCCGCATATCTTGTTTTCACTTGTTACCAGATCTTTTTGCTTATTTCAATCCAAAAAAAACTAATTTTAAGTTGTTTTAAACTTGTTTTCAGAGTAGACTTTTCTCCAGTGTACTACTTTTGAGCATCAGAATCTTATTATAAGACAAGAAAAGCTCACAATTGTAGTAAAATATTGCTCAAAACTAGATTTTTGTAGCTAGTTTCAAGATTCCGCATATCTTGTTTGACTTGAACAAAATGTCTTATTTTAAGAATCTTGTCAAGTGAATTTTCACTTGTTCCATTGGCAGATTTTTTTGCTTATTTCAAGCAAAAAAATCTTATTTTACATTTTTTTTTCTTATTTTTAGAGGGGCATTTTTTCCAGTGTACACATGTACTCTGCCCTACTATGGCTGACTTTCATTTCTCCTCTTTCAAGTGCCTACTTCCCCATCTCCATGTTCTCTTCCACTTGTTCCTTGTTCTCACCTCAGATCACAATGTAATTTGTCAACATCATGGTCCACAGAGATTCCTGCCTGACTTAACCTGTTAGTCGATCCATCACCAGAGCGAAAAAGAAGAGGCTCAGAGCTGATTCTTGATGCAATACCACCTCCACCTTGAAGCTATCTGTCACTCTTACTGTCACATTCAGATTTTGGATTCAGAATAAGCCAAACATGAGTACAGAAGAACATTTTTTTTTTTTATTATTTAGCTGCTGAAGAGGCAGGATCAGCTGAGTTAACAGGTCCTCACAGGCTGGAGGGAGAGAGTCACCTGTCAGCGTGGCAACAATGATGTCACTGTTGGAGCAAATGCAGTACATGGTTGGTGGCGGGAAAGTACAAGAGCTAGGTCCAGATATCAAAATAGGTAATTCACAGGGAAGCAGAGAGCAGAAGCCAGAGCCAAGTCATAATCCATAGGTGTAGTCATAAAAGGTGGAAGGCAGAGTCTTTACCATAATCAGAGGGTGCACTCAAACATCTGAATGGGACAGGCAAGATGAAAAAACCTAGAAGCCGACATGAAGTCGAAACAAGGCAAGGAAAATAAGGCTGTGGCAAGAAACGGGAATGGCTTGGTACTTTGTAGACCATGGAAGGTATAATAATTCGACCAGTTATTTTCCAAAAAAGAACTGGGTGGGTGGAGGGGGTCTTGTAGCAGGGAAAGAAGCAGGTTGGTGGCCAGAAGGGTAATCCAGAGCTGTTTCAGGGCTCAGAAAGGCGGCCAGGAGGCCGTCTACCAATTGGAAATGTCATGGGTGAATGGCCAGGTGACCATCCAATACATAGCAATAGAGTCAGATGTGCAGCAGGTGATGCAGCAGGCATGGGGTCAGAGCTTCAGCAGGCATGGAGGTCAGGCATTTTCTCAACCTCATACACATACGCCATTGACTATTTGAGACAAAAACATCACTGCCTTCTCTCAAAGACATTTCCAAACCTCCACTGGTATGCCATCAGGTTCTACTACCTTCCTCTTCTTCATTCTTTTGAAAGCTTTCTGGACTTCACCCTCACCAATATTTCCCTCTTCCTGGTGCACAGTTTCTATGGCATCTACTCTTCTTTCTCTTTCCTTCTCTTCATTAATTAGCTCCTAAACGTATTCCTTCCATCTTACAATCACACTCTCCTCACATGTTAGAACATTACATTTCCTATCTTTAACAAGACTATCCTGATTCACATCCTTTCCAGCTTCATCCTTATTGAGGTCAGTGAACCAGTTACTTCTCACAGGTCCAGGAACTCGTCTTAAGCACAGAGGTGACAGGGCCTTCTCTGTAGAAGGCCCCAAACTTTGGAACGTGTTACCTCTGCTTGTCAGACAAGCCCCTTCCCTCTCGGTTTTACAAATCCCATTTAAAAACCCACTACTATTCTGTTGCTTTCAACACCTGATGATCTGTTTTTGAACCTGTATGCTTCACACAGGGTGGTCGTTATATTTATTATCTGCAACGTTTTTATATCTATATTCTGTTTTTTACTCCATTTTGTATGTTGCCTATTTGTTGCCTGTTGTTTGTTTGTTTGTTTGTACAGCACTTTGGTTGGCCTTATGTTACGACCATAAACAGCCAAAACATATTTAAAGGACACTGGACACACGAAAAAGGTCTAAATGAAATTTTATTAAGCTAATAACTAAGAGCCTCCAGGTGGTCGGGGTCCTCCTAGGCTTCTCCCACTGGGTCTGGAGCGACTTCTTCTGTTCAGCGTCCTTAAAG
This sequence comes from Garcialebias charrua, assembly GCA_038048925.1. NCBI lineage: Eukaryota > Metazoa > Chordata > Actinopteri > Cyprinodontiformes > Rivulidae > Garcialebias > Garcialebias charrua. Next base: position 6,130 of record JBBPBX010013312.1, on the reverse strand, counting down.
GAAACTAAATTAAAAAAATAAGGAAAGTTCAAAGGAGTGGAGGACAGGTGAGTGTGGCCAAAAAGAACAAAACGCCACCTAGGCAGACCCAATCCTTTACAGGACCGTTGTGTCTCCCCAGGCAATGATCTACCTTACCAAAACAAAGGCCCCTAAACAAACAAAAATTGAAAACTAGACTACCAACACTCACACGGTCAAAAGTACAAAAAAATGAAGAAAAAGGAAAACAGTTTCTCACACTGTTCACCTTAGCTGTCCCCCTCCTGGACAGTTGCACAAATGCTTCTTTCAGCATCCCCAAAAATGAATCAATCAGATTACAACGGTCCAAGCCCACACATCAGTTTAGGATAGAGTCCAACCAGACACCCAAATATCTCATCACTCACAGCTCTCTATTGAAGCAACCGTTTTTTTAGCCTTAAGGGCTCACACCAGCTCACCCTAACTCCAACAGGAGTTTAGGATAGAGTCCAACCAGACACCCAAATATCTCATCACTCACAGCTCTCTATTGAAGCAACCGTTTTTTTAGCCTTAAGGGCTCACACCAGCTCACCCTAACTCCAACAGGAGCAGGTCAACAACAGTCTGAGAGGGTGGAGATCTCCCAGTGTTACTCAACACAGCCCAGTGGCTGCTCTCAACAATCAGTTACCTGAAAGTGTCTTCTCAGCAGTTCCAGTGAACCTCTGCTGACTTCACACACTTTCTAACAGGCTTCAATAAGCTACCACTTGTTCAACAAGCCTCACTTGGTACAACGAGTCTCCACATTGTACAAAACACAGCATGTAAGATTTATAGGCAGGACCTGTAGTTTGGAAGCTCTGCCTATTCAAGCCTGATTGAAGCAGGCTGAGTAAAAAAAGGTGAGTTCTTCATTGAACCAGCAGGCTGCAGCAAGTTGCAAAAAAGATAAATAAAAACAAGGATGTTTAAACATCTAAAAACCCCAGGGTGCATAACACCTTGTCACTGTTTTAAGTGTTCTATAAATAAAATACTATGGTATGGTTTGATCCCTCTGTCTCACCAATCACAGGTCCTTCTAATATAATGTTTTGTTTCAACTTCAATAACTAAATACTAGTTACAGTTACAATCTTGATAACAAAAAATTCAGTGTTACTTTACAGAGAGACCAAGTATTTGAATTTACTCCAAATGGTTCAACATTTCATTTATTTTGGGTATGTTTATTTCAGGCATTTTCAGCATTTTGGGGTTTGACACATAACAGTTAAATATTTTGACACCATAAAGCTTATTGTACTTGTTACAATGACAACACAATTATTATTCTGTATTTTCATAAGCAAATTGTTAAAAATAAATCACCATAAAAAATTGTAATTAAATGGAATTAAAAGTAAAAACATGCTTAGTTCACCTGGTTGGAAGTCTCTGTGGTGAAGGCAGAGTCTCCAGCCCTGCTCTCCCTCCAGAACTGGAAGCATATTTCTGTAAACCCAGTCCTCATCGTGAACGTTGTAGGACACAAAGGCATCAAACTGATGAGGATCTCCCTTCTTCCTCATCTTGCTGTCGTAAAGAAAGGCTAGGAAGAGGTGGAATGTGTAAGCTAGGTGCCACCTCAGAAAGTGGTAGATGAAGGAAGTGAGGAGAGTCAGAACAACCAGACAAGTGCTAGAGATGAAGTAAAAGAAGCTGCCATCATTCCAACAGGACTCAATATTAAAGTCTAATAACAAGGTTCCTCGTCTGTCTACAGGAAATAAACACTGGTACTGATGAGCGTTTACCACCTGTGCTTGCTTGTTACTTCCTATCCATTGGATAAAACCTGCATTTGAACATTCACAGGTGAACGGGTTGTCGCTCAGGTCCAGGTATGTTAGAGAGGGGAGAGAATTCAGGGCAGCCATGTTGATAAATGTGATCTCACTGTCCCTCAGACTCAGATATCTAAGTGCAGAAAGATTGGCTTGCACTAGAAAATCCAAAGATTTGAGTTTCGACTCTGAAAGATCAAGAATCTCCAGGTTTGGTATTGGTTGAAATAATTTAGGTTCTAAATATTTTACAACTGTCTTTGTTAATTTCAGACTCCTGAGCTTAGTGTTGAACTGAAATGTATCCATATTTACAGTTTCACTAAACATATTTTCAGATGTGAAAGTCTCTAAATGTTCCATATCTTCAAATATATTGTATTTTTCATATGGTGTGGAATAGATATTTTTGTTCCAAATCATTGTAAGACTTTTTAGAGAAGTTAGGGAAAATGTGTTTTTATAAATGTTAGATTGACACATTTGAAAAGAACTACTAATATGAAAATATATTGTAAGATTTTCCATGTTTTGTAAAACACTGAGATTAAACTCAGACTCAGTTGCCAGTGATGTATTACCAGGCTTCAGGATGCTCAGTCCATATAATATTTTATTGTTCATCTTTCCAATACGAAATTCCACAGTTAAATGTTTCAGAGATTTTAAACCTTGAAAACCATCTGGCGTAAAAGTTTTTATAGAATTATGGTTCATATCCAAAACCTCAAGCTGTTGTAGGGAAATCATAAACATGTCTCCAAACCTCAGCAACAGATTGTTACTCAGATCTAAATGCCTCAGATCAGGAAGATTTCCAAAGACGCATCTATCCAGATTTCTAATTTTGTTATAGTTCAGATAAAGCTCTCTAAGATTTGTTGTGTTCATAAAATCTTCACAGCTTAATGCAGAGATGAGATTGTTTTCCATTTTCAATAGCTCAAGGAAGCTCATGCTTTTTATGTCATACGGAACCTTGCTGAGTTGGTTGTAAGTCAAATCTAAGAAACGCACTTTCTTCAGTGTTTTAATTGAACCTATTGGCAACTCAGATATCAATGTAAAGGACATGCGAAGTTCTATCAGCTGAGAACACGGTGTAAGTTCAAAAGTTAAATTGCTAAGATTTTGCTCAAGCATATCCAGCCTTCTTAGTGTTGCTATTTTGCAGACTGTAGACAACAGACCTCTCTTAACCAACATGTGTATATTATATAGTACCAGATATCTCAGTGAGCTGAAACTTTGCAGGACCTTTTGGATCTCTTCAAAGGAAAACTTAAGACCATCAAGATCAACTTCGGTTATGTTTTCCAGTAATGTTTTGTCAGGTATGTCCCAGTTTAAGGTAATGTTATGCCCTGCACATGATGAAAGAACTAAATTCTGCAGGTAAGGAAATATTACTGTTGTAATGCTGAACCTGTTGAGGTCGTAACCAGAAACACTCAGCTTTTTCAGACTTGAGGAGTGATTTAACTGCAGGTCTTTGGTTTCAAAGGAAGAAAATGAGTTGCATTTAAGATTAAGCATCTGTATTTTTGGTAGTTGTAAGATGGGCTGAACGTCAACAATCTGATGAATTTTGTTGTCACTTAAATCCAAAGTTTGTAAGCTTGTCAGGAACTGGAAAGCTGCCTCATGAATGAACTCAATGTTGTTCCCATCAAGGTCAAGATCAGTGAGGTTGGATAGGCCCTGAAACATTTTGCTAGTCAGATTTGTCAACTGATTAACACTCATGTCAAGTGTGTTCAACAAAACTAAATTGACGAAAGATCCATCTTCGACATGAGAAATATAGTTGCCTGACAGAACCAGAGTTTTCAATTTCAAGACGTGACAAAAATAATTTTTGTTAATTATTTCAAGGTTATTGCCTCTAAGGTTTACTGAAACTGTGTCATTGGGGAGGTCATTGGGGACAGTCAGAAGACGTCTGTTTGCACAATCCAAAGAAACTTCAGCTGAGGATTCCTCCTGATATTCTACACTGCAGTTTTTGAGTGAATAAGAAAGTGAGGAGTTAACAGGAAGTAGGAGACAGAGAAGCTTCAGAATGAAGTGTGCAGAAAATCTTCCCATAGTGGCAAATATATTGTGAAGTTATTAATGTTGTCCAATGGTGATCATCTGCAGAAGACATCCACACACAAAATGAAGAACTGTTGATTATTATTTATTACTGCTTTACTTATTTAAATGTCCTTTCTTATTTCAGAAAACACTGTTCACTGTCAGGCTTGTTAGGGTTACCAGACTCAGTAATACATTTTGTTCTATTTTATTCAGTACAAACGCTGTTAATCTAAAATGTTTGTTTCCCCAGTGTAAAAAGATTGTTACTAAAAAGAAACAAGTATGAACACAACAGTCAAATGTGTAGTCAAAAAATATAAATCTAATTGCAACAAGCAAATATGTCTAAATGACTAATTCCTTGCTTTGTTTTTTTACATAAAATGATCTTAGCCTAAAATATTTGCACGAGAAGCAGCTAGTGATAAGCATTCCTTCAGCAAGTCTTTGTTCAACTACATGTTTTATTTTGTTTTTACTTTACAAAAAGAAAAAGTCAAAAATATGTTTCTTTAAGATGTGTTTGTTTTTAAGCTAGGATATGGAAGCATTAAGTTACAGACAAATAATTATTTACCGGTAGATACTCACAGCTGATGATCACGTCTTCATGTTGTGTCTGTTCGTGTTCAGCAGGAAACTGAGATGTTGCTTCTCCTTTTTATGTCTCCTGAGGCCACAGATTTATTGCTTCATTGGAATTGGGGTTGTTAACAACGGTTAATTTGTTTAACTGGTATTTGTTGTCCATTTCGCACAAGTCTGAGTAATAAAACATAATTTGAATGCATACTAATAAAGGAGAAGAAAGCATGAAATCACTAATGATTAGTCTCAAAATTGTCAGGGTCATTCAGGTTACACCCAAGTCAGTTATCAATAAGTTTTGTGTCTCTCTATTCAGTACTAAAATTGTTATTCTAAAACCTTTGATGTCCCCAGTGTGAAAAGACAAAGTGTACAAAAAAAAGAAGTATGAACACAACATTCACAGTTGATCGCAATATTCTACAGAAGCTTGAATATGATTTTGGGATTACAGGAACGGTTCTAGAATCATATTTATCTGATAGATTTCAATTTGTAAATGTAAATAATGAATCTACTTCATTCACCAAAGTTAGTCATGGAGTTCCTCAAGGTTCATTGCTTGGACCACTCTTTACCACACACACACACACACGCACACACACACACACACACACACACACACACACACACACACACACATG
>JBBPBX010013311.1:19637-52579 GCA_038048925.1 Garcialebias charrua | reverse complement strand
TAAAGTGCATTTATTAAGGAAAAGTTAGACTGAGACGCATCTTTACTATAATTTTGAGCAAACAAATAATTGTTTTATGTATTAATCTTGTTAAATTCTTGTTAAAATCCTCCCATGCATGCTCTCACGGCCACCATTTGGCAGCCTATCAATTTTTGGCACAACACCGACCCACATTTCTGGGTTGTCAGCGGTGACGCATAATAGATGTGACGTATACGGCGAAGCAACATATTTATGGATTTTTCCCCTTTATTAGACATATTTGGACTGATGTGACTTGTAGGACGGAGCGACATGTACGGCAGAAAATACGGATTTTTCCCCTTTATTAGACATATTTGGACTGATGTGACTTGTAGGACGGAGCGACATGTACGGCAGAAAATACGGTACGTCCATCCATTTTCTTCCTCTTATCCAAGGTCAGGTCATGGGGGTAACAGCTGAAGTAGGGAGACCCAGACTTCCCTCTCCCCAGCCACTTGGGCCAGCTCCTCCAAGGCGTTCCCAGGCCAGCCGAGAAACATAGTCCCTCCAGCGTGTCCTGGGTCTTCCTCTGGGTCTCCTCCCGGTGGGACATGCCCGGAACACCTCACCAGGGAGGCGTCCAGGAGGCATCCTAACCAGATGCCCGAGCCACCTCAACTGGCTCCTCTCGATGTGGAGAAGCAACGGCTCTACTCCGAGTCCCTCCCGGATGACTGAGCTTCTCACCCTATCTCTAAGGGAGAGTCCAGACACCCTGCGGAGAAAACTCATTTCAGCTGCTTGTATCCGAGATCTCGTTCTTTCGGTCACAACCCAAAGCTCATGACCATAGATGAGGGTGGGAATGTAGATCGACTGGTAAATTGAGAGCTTCGCCTTTTAACTCAAGACTTCTAATTACTTTTAAAACATAATAATCAAACTCTGACTAAATGTAATTCTCTAACTGAATAGATGAAAGCAAAGTAAAGACCCACAGCGGGAGACAAAATAAGACAATATGAGCCCACTTTACTAAAATCTCTGAACTAGATTTAGGGTTCTGGTGAAAATCAGGGGTCTTATTATAAAGCAGTATTAATGAGGAGCAGATGGTGAGACCAGGGGGACTGTGACATTCTTACAAGAAGGCAGACATTTGGTAAAGTAAGGGTACGGACTCAATGATTACAAATTCACATCCACCTCAAACATTCGTTTGGTTTTGTCTGATTGAGAGACAGTCTGGATTCAACCTGACTAAGTGAGGAGAAAATCTGTGAAACTATCAGGACGATGCAGACGCTGTCAGCTAGCAGCTAACCATGAACCGAGCCATTTCTGCATCTGCAAACGTTCAAAATCTTCAATGACTTTTCTTACTAAAACCAGGAGGCTGTTTATTATGCAAGGGATTTGCCTTCCACGTCAAAACGACAAATTTAGCAACTCCAAACAAGCCACAGTCGTATGTTCCCAGGCGAAGCAGCTGACTCCTCTTGTCCATTACAAAGTTTGATTTTCCTTTGCATAAATCCACACAAACACCCTTTCTTCTAATGTGAAAGTAAGCAGGATGTTAATGAAACCATTTTCACAGTAAAAATTGATTTAGGTAGTGGTTATAAGAAGTCATGATGTGACTTATTATTCAGCTCTCCAATTGTTTGAGACTTCATGCAGCAAAAACTAGTCCCACTTGTTTCTCCTGTTGCTCACCTCAGTTTCTTCTTTCATGCCGTCTATGAGCTCCATCACCTCGATGAAGTGGTTGCAACGGAGGGAATGATCAACAACATTGACAGGAAGGGCTTTGTGCTGCCAGTGTCTCCATTCCCACAAAGACAGCTCTCTGGACGATGGTCTGTCTTTGGAAACATCCTCCTGTCATAAAGAAATGAAGCAGAAGTAGAAATTGCAGTGTGGAACACTCAGGGCCTTCTATGTCTTCACAGAAGGCCCATAAAGTCAGCACAAATGAGATGTTACATTTAAATCTTTATTTTTTTAATAAAATATATATTTCAATGTACGGTAGCTTTTCTTACTTATGCCAACTTCTCTTATTTTCTGTAAACTATTTTGCAGTTGAGCATGAACCGTTTTAATTCATGAAAACACAGTTATTCAATCAGATTCTTTTAAATGTGAGCCTTCAGGCAGAAACATTTTTGAAGGAGTGTTTTCATTGGTTAAGACTTCACTGCCAGGAGAGAAGGCACAGCTTAGTCAAAGGCTAAAGGCTCCAGTATACTCGCGCAGACCTTTTTCCATGCAGACTCGACGCGCAATGTCCGCAGAGGGACTTCATACTCGAGCGTCCACCCTGACCGGCTGCAGACCAGCTCCGCAGGCAAGGGGCGTTTACCTTCGGGACAAATGGAGGTTGCCGATTGGTCATTTGCTGACACGCCTACTGGACTGATTGACAGGTCGACAAAAAAAAGAAAGAGCTGGCAGCTCCAGCCGCAGCATTGTTCTGTGTTTATATGTTGTTAATAAAAACTTGTAAAAATAAATAAATAAACAGTAAGCGCTGGCCCTGCAGCCCACACATCAGACCAGCCCACCAGGAAATCTCCAGACCCTCCTACAGCCACGCTGGACCTGATTTTAATTGCTTGTGACAAATTCCTTCATTTCTCACCATTTCAGTCATGGCGTCAACGGAGGAGGAAGAGATCACTGCCTTTTGGCAAAAAACAAAAGAAAAGGCCAGATCAAGGATGAAGAAGGAGGAATTTAATACATTTGTGTCACATACAAAACAGTCCGTCACCGGGCAGTTTATTGTGCGACACAGAGTACGTGGTCGTAAACAGACATGCCCTGTGGGCGTCCGCTTCAACTCTAATCCGGTACGTGCGGATCTCTGCGGACTAATGTACGCCCGAGCATACTGGAGACAATGCTTACAATGCTGATGTAGAGTGGGTGGAACCAAAACATGGGGCTTGGAATGACGTTGAGATAGAAATTACAGCTCACCCTACTCTTCCACTTGGGCGGTTCCACTTCACTTGAAACTTGGGTTCTCTACCAGAGGTCTATAGGAGTTTGAGGGTTCTGTTCAGTATCTTATCTATTCAGAGAACTGCTCTTCTGGACAGAGATCTCTGAGGTTGTTACTGCCATCTGTCGAAGCCACTCTTCCAGTTTGGGGATCACAGCAGCAAGTGTTCCAATGACCACTTGGACTACTGATGTTTTGAATCTCCACAGCTTCTGTATTTCCTCTTTCAGTGCTCAGTATTTCTCAAGCTTCTTGTGCTTCTTCTTTCTGATGGTACAGTCAACTTGGGATTGCTACATCTATCACCACTGCCTTCTTCTCTTGCTTGTTGACCACCACAATGTCGGGTTGGTTAGCAATCACCTGCTAGTCAGTCTACAAGTCCCACAGTATCTTGGACCTGGGGTGAATTTACATGTTGCACCTTAACGCACCATGAAGACAATTTAATGTCTACATATGGTATGTTGCTTTAAAAAGATGAGTATTGGTACAACATTTTGATGTAACCAGAAGTGCAGATTGCATGACTGACTGCATATTTTATCCAAACTAAAGGCCTAGATCTAATAGTCTAAAAGACTCAAGCTGCATATTCCATCCAAAGCCGAAGAGTCGACTTGCGGTCACGTGGTTGCAGAACAAGAAAGTTCATGCTCAATAATCCAGGTATCAAATCCGATAATTCGGTGGGGGACAGTGTGCTGGAACTACTCAGACCGATGAAGCCCTCTGGAGTGAGGGTGAAACGTTTCTACTAAAAAAAGAAACTGTCCAGATGACCTGATTGAGAATTATCGGGGTGGTTGCAGAACGCTCATTTTCACCTACACCTTTCATAGTCCACAAGATGCACAGAGCAGAGCTCTTGAGAAACCCCTGCTGCTGCAGTATATATACAACATAGAACGGGTTTCTTCTCACCAGAGTCTCCACTCCATCCCTGCATTCGCCGTTCAGTCACAAACCTGAAGGAAGTGCCACACTTTTCAGCAGACTGACTGCTTATACAATGTCTGCACAATCTCCAACCAGTTTTTGGCCATTTGACTAATGTATTGTTTGAACAGTCATACAGCTGAGTGTCTGAGTGCATTTCCACATTGACAAACAGTCCTACAAACTTGTGACCAATCACACAATAACTGGCACATACTGCTGTGAGAAAAGTTCAGGCTGGGCCTCGTGCCCTAAAGAAGCGGGCAAAGCTACTCTGAGAACAAAAAGACACAATTTTCATCACACAACTACGTCAATGCGAGCCAACTTTGCTGCTTGGGATGGAGTACGCAGGGCTGTAGGGTGTTGCTTTTTGTCAATTTATGTCCTCCTGTAAACAAAACTTTATTTCCTGCTTTATGTTTTTAGATGGGCATTAAAGAACACTTTAAATACAGAAAGATAGAAAACCTGATGCTCAGGGTCACTGGGTATAGTCAGGAAGCGGGATGGCCTCAGGGTTGGATGAGTTTCCTGTTCATCCAGCTTCATGGTGGACGCCCACAGAGAATATTCTGTGCTGCTCAGAAAGCCATCAGATGTTGGCTTGCCTTGTTTAACTGAAAAAATAATAATAATAATAATAATTCAAAACCTAGCCTAAAACCAACTAGAGCCTGCTTCTGTCTTTCACTCACACAAGTTTTGAGGGTGGATGAGTGATGTCCTTCCCTCTGCGTGGCATCTCCGACCCCTGACAGACCTCCTACTGCTCTCTCTGGGGTCAAACTGGCCACAGGTAATGAACATCTTGTGAAGTTTGGGGTTCACCCCCTCAGGCAGCATGCGGGGACTATTGGGGAACATGTGAAACCCACTTTTGTTGCCAGTAATGGACTTGTATACACTGCGCTTGTTGCTCTGGCTCTGATTATAGGTCTGTGGAAACAAAGAGTCAATGTGTTTATTCCATTTTTTTTTCTTCTGTATATGCAGGTCATTGAACAATACACACCCTCTCCTCCCGTCCCTCAGCAAGGATGACCACAATGCGGCCCTTCCGTTTGCGACCAGTCCGTCCCATCCTCTGCACGAGGCGGATGGGATTCTTCTGAGCATCGAAACAGACGATGAGGTCTACCTCTCCGATATCCAGCCCCTCTTCCCCCACACAGGTGGACACCAACGTGTTGAAACCTCCCTGACGGAACCTGTGCACCACCTAAAACACGTGAGAAGGAGGGAAAATATTAAACTGTTAATATCTTTTACGATCATTTGGTATTTTAATCATAACAAAGGTATGAATTTGTTACAGAAGTCTCTGTGCATCTCTTAGATGTAAAGACAACCGACTACGAGACTACGAGTCTAAACTGAAATCACAGTAGACGTTTTCAACATTTCTTACACAGGTTAGTATTAAAAGGGAAAAATTTTGGTTTTGGACTTTTACCAAAACTTTGATAAAAAAAAAAAGGTTTTACCTCCAGTTGTTCTTTCTGGGTGAAGCCTTTGACCCCCTTTCCAGCCGAAGCCTGGCCCATGAACGTCATAACTCTGATCAGCGGAGCGTGGCGGTTTAACATGGCTGCGATCTCCTGGACGCTCTCGCGAAAAGACGAAAAGATCATCACGCGCGTGCTTGCTCCCTCCGAGCCTGAACCGAGACATTGAGAAGACAAAACTTAAAGAAACTGGGTCTTTCTAAACGTTCATACAAGTGCTTTAAAAATAACTTCAGTTTAAAAAAAAGCTTTACCATGCTTTAACACAAATACAGTACCCTGATGCATGCTCAATAATCCAGGTAGAAAAATCTAAAAAAGCTAAGTCTGGTCCTCTGGATATTCAAAAAAACAAAACAAAGCAAAAAAAATTTGTAGAAACGTTTCGTCTTTCGTCCGAAAGACTTCCTCAGTCTGAGCTGCTGTATTCAGCTCAGTCGACATAACTTTCTCATGATAGTCTTTCTGGCTCAAAATCACTGTGCACCTTCCTTTGAACCAGAAAGACTATCATGAGAAAGTTATGTCACTCCTTAGTGACTTAACCACTTATGAACCGCTGAAAAGAGATCCAGGAAGTGGTTACAAGAAGAAGTTGATAGATTGCCTGAAAATTTTGAAGCAGGACAAGGCTATTGACAGTATTCTGTACCACAGACTGTACCCAGGGGAGGCCACGCCAAGTCTGTATGGTTTACCCAAAATCCACAAACAAGGTGTACCTTTAAGACCAATTGTTAGCATGATTAACTCGGTCACTTACAATGTTTCCAAATATCTGGCATCTGTACTCATCCCTTTAGTTGGCAGCTCAGAACACCACATACAGAACACCATGGACTTTGTGGATAAGGTGAGGGATGTCATCATGGAGACTGATGAAACAATGGTCTCTTTTGATGTTACATCACTCTTTACGTGCATTCCTGTTGATGAGGCAGTAGAGGTGGTCTGTTTAAGGTTAAAATCAGACACCACTCTGAACAGCAGGACCACGCTTTCCACAGAGCAACTGTGTCAACTCTTGAAACTGTGCCTGCAGTCAACCTACTTCACATATGGGGAGCAATATTATAGGCAGAAACATGGGTGTGCTATGGGGTCTCCAGTTTCTCCTATTGTTGCCAACCTGTACATGGAGGAGGTAGAAAAGAGAGCCTTGACGTCCTTTTCAGGGAGACCACCAAGTCATTGGTTCAGGTATGTTGACGACATCTGGGTTAAAATTAAATCTCAGGAGTTTCGAGTTTCATGTTTTTTGTTTTTGATTTTTATGTATGTTTTATTTTTAAGGTCATCCTGGAGGTATAAATTAGAGAGATTTATTATTTATTTAAAAGTCTATGTTCCAACAGCAATATAAATTTATAACTATTAATGTTCACGGGTTACAAAATCCAATTAAAAGAGGAAAAATCATAGCTAAAATGAAGAGAGAACAGCAACAAATTATCTTTTGGCAAGAAACTCATTTAACAAAAGAGAAACATGAAAAGTTGAAAAAAATGGGGTTTAAAAATATATTTTATTCATCACACACAAATGGACACACTAGGGGCATGGCAATATTAATTGCAAACAATGTAGACTTCCAGGTATCTAAACAAATAGCAGACAAAGAAGGCCGTTTTGTTTTAGTGAGGGGCACTTTAGACTCAAACGAAGTAACTTTACTTAATGTCTACAGACCTCCAGGACATGACAAAACATTTATTGATAAAATATTTGATCTCATACTGGCTGAAACATCTGATGTTTTGATTTGTGGAGGAGACTGGAATGCACAGCTACATCCTCCCCTGGATTCCTCGAACCCTTTAAAAAAATTAACTCTGAATCACTGCATATTAAAAAAAATGATAAAAAAGGTTGGTTTAATTGATATCTGGAGGGAATGCCATCCAGGGACCAAGGAATTCACTTTTTTCTCTCACCCTCATGCAGTTTATTCAAGAATTGACTATTTTTTCTTATTTAGAGCAGATAGATACAGGGTCCTGGACTGTAATTTTGGAACAAGGTACGTGTGAGATCACTCTGGGGTATACTTGAAATTATATTTAGACGCCCCTCCTAAGAAAACAATTTGGAGGCTTAATACATCCCTGTTGAATGATAACAATTTTGAAGATTTCATCCACAATGAATTTATGGAATATATAGAATTTAATAGCAATTCAGAAATGTCTCCAAGTATAATATGGGATGCTGCAAAAGCAGTACTGCATGGGAAAATTATAATGTGGGCATCAAGGAAGAAAAAAGAAAAATCTGAGCAATTAAATTAATTGACTAAACAGCTAAGTACTTTAGAGCAGAAGCATACTGAGACCAAAGATCCTACTCTATTACATCAAATTGCTGCAGTAAAAGTGGACCTAAATAGGAAACTCAATGACAAAGTGATCCTCAATCTTAAGTATATAAAACAAACTTATTATGAAAACGGACGTCGAGCAAAAAAGATACTAGCCTGGCGACTAAAACAACAACAACAAGACAGATCCATTTATAAAATTAAAAATCCTACTTCAAACCAGTTATGTTTCTCCCCAGATGAAATACATAAATCATTTGAATTATATTATAGGAAATTATATAATCAACCTGAATTGCCCAATCTTCCCCCAGTAAAACAATTTCTAGACTCTTTGGATCTCCCCTCAATTGGCTTGGAACAAAATAAATGGATATCCACAGATATCACACCAGCAGAGGTCAATAAAGCTATTTCAAAACTGAAAGCAAACAAGTCTCCAAGTGGAAACGGATTACCAGCTGAATGGTATAAAATGTTTAGAAAACCTATAGCACCTTTGCTGTTAAATTGTTTTAATCATGTGCTTAAAGGGGGTGAAACCCCACCATCCTGGAAACAAGCAATAATCTCCATTATTCCAAAACCAGGGAAAGATAAAAGTGAGTGTAGTTCATACAGGCCCATTTCAGTTTTGAACGTTGATTATAAGATATTCACTTCCATAATTGTCAGTAGACTAGAAAATATTGTCCCCGATCTGATTGATACAGATCAGACTGGATTTATCAAAAATAGATGCACACAAGATAGCGTGAGGAGAACATGCAGTTGCTTGACATTATGAACAGAAGTAATTTGAAATATTTAGCAATTAGTTTCGATGCGGAAAAAGCCTGATTCCGTACGATGGGAATACTTATATTTAGTTTTACAAAGGTTTGGCTTTAATAAAGTAATCATAAATTATTTAAAATCATTACGGTATATACTTCTCCAGTAGCCAGGATCAAAATAAATGGCAGTCTTTCAGACACATTCCCCTTGGAACGAGATGTCGGCAAGGATGCCCTCTGAGTCCAATTCTCTTTGCTCTTTTTATAGAGCCACTTGCTCAACAAATTAGGGAAGACCCGGAAATTAAAGGAATCATATTTAAAGGAAGAGAATATAAATCATGTTTATATGCTGATGACATTTTGGTGACATTGTCTGACCCAGACACCAGTCTACCTAAACTCATGTCCTGTTTACAACAGTTTGGACTTTACTCAGGTTATAAATTAAACATTGAAAAAACTCAGACCATGAGCTTTAACTACTCACCCCATGAGGATATAAGTAATTTGTTCAAATTTAACTTGAAAGCAAAAACTATTAAATATTTAGGAGTTACTATCACTAAAAATAAAATATATAAAGCAAATTATGGTACTATGACCAATAAAATAAAAAATAACTTGGATAGATGGGCCCCTTTGACGTTTGATTTATATAATCGAATAGAAATCATAAAAATGATTATTTTACCACAACTATTATTCCTTTTTCAATCCTTATCAATGGAAATTCCTAACAAACAATTTAATGAATGGAATCGGATGATTTCCAGATTTATATGGCAGAATAAAAAACCAAGGGTACGTTATAAAACCTTACAATTACCAATAAATAAAGGAGGAAGGTCACTCCCTTGTTTGGAAAATTATTATAGAGCAGCTCAACTACAGTTCATGGTCTACTGGTGTGAAGAACACTATGAAGCAAAATGGAAAGATCTGGAATTAAGTCAAATTGATGTCCCCTTGCAAGCTCTGTTGGGGGATAAGCAACTCAAGACCACATATTCAGATGAGTTGTGTGTTTCCACAAAAGTCTCTCTGGACATCTGGTTTAAAGAAATCCGCAACCCTCTCTTGGAGTCGAAAACTCGGTTACTAAGATGGATAGAACATGATAAGGATTTTATACCAGCACATCTAGACTCTAGATTCAAACAACTAACTAGAAAAGGCCTAACATCTTACTGCGTGATTTCTTCTGGATTTGAACTGGAAAGCTTCCAACAATTGCAGGAAAAATTTAACCTTGACAAACAAGACTTTTTCAGATACTTACAGCTCAGGAATCACTTTAATAAGAATATTAGATCATTGGGAAAACATGAGCAAGATCTTGTTAATATTTTTATGGAAGCTTATTAAAAGGGTAGCATGCCCTCTCCGGGTCGGGGAGGAGGTCCTGCCCCAAGTGGAGGAGTTTAAGTATCTCGGGGTCTTGTTCACGAATGAGGGAAAACTGGAGCGTGAGATCGATAGGCGGATAGGTGCAGCGTCCGCAGTGAAGCGGGCGCTGTACCGGTCTGTCGTGGTGAAGAGAGAGCTGAGTCGAAAGGCAAAGCTCTCAATTTACCGATCGATCTACGTTCCCACCCTCATCTATGGTCATGAGCTTTGGGTTGTGACCGAAAGAACGAGATCTCGGATACAAGCGGCTGAAATGAGTTTTCTCCGCAGGGTGTCTGGACTCTCCCTTAGAGATAGGGTGAGAAGCTCAGTCATCCGGGAGGGACTCGGAGTAGAGCCGCTGCTTCTCCACATCGAGAGGAGCCAGTTGAGGTGGCTCGGGCATCTGGTTAGGATGCCTCCTGGACGCCTCCCTGGTGAGGTGTTCCGGGCATGTCCCACCGGGAGGAGACCCAGAGGAAGACCCAGGACACGCTGGAGGGACTATGTTTCTCGGCTGGCCTGGGAACGCCTTGGGATTCCCCCAGAGGAGCTGCTCCATGTGGCTGGGGAGAGGGAAGTCTGGGCCTCCCTACTTAGGCTGCTACCCCCGCGACCCGACCCCGGATAAGCGGACGAAAATGGATGGATGGATGTTATAAAGGTAAATCTTATAAAAAGAAACTTTCCAGATTATATGCTTGCTTAGAATCTAATAAAAAACAATCAACCCTATATATTAAAAATACTTGGGAAAGGGAGGCAAAAATAACATTGACAGAGGATGAGTGGTCAAACATATGCCAAATTAACAACTCCACCACCAGCTCGAGTCATTGGAGGGAATTTTCATGGAAGAACATGGTTAGGTTTTTTATAACACCTAAAAGAATATTCTCTCAGACTGGAAGAACTGATTCGGGGAATTGTTGGAGACAATGTAACAATGTAATGGCTGACCACTTTCATATTTTCTGGGACTGCCCTTTGATTTATACCTTTTGGTTCGAAGTAACCAAAGAAATAAGAGTAATCATTGATTTTGAAATTGAACTCAATTTTCAAACGATATATTTAAGTAATTTACCGACTGATCTTAACACACAGGATAAATACCTTTTGAAAATACTACTGTTATCAGGAAAGAAAGCCATAACAAGAAAATGGCGCAATGGGAGCTCACCAATATTGAAAGATTGGTCAGCTATTGTAGAAGAAATATATGAAATGGAAATAATTACCTTTTCCCTAAGACTCCAGGAAAAGAAATTTAAAGAATATTGGTTGAAATGGGTAATATACAGGGAATCAAAAACAAGCTGAATGTCTTTAATTCACTAACTAGAATGGTACTGGAGCATATATGCTGTGTAATATGAGGGATTTGGTAACTCTTCAGGTAACTTGTCTGTATTAGTTGTTAAGACAATGATGACCCTCGTCCCCGATGACCTCTTTATTATTATTATTTTTTTCCTCTATTTTTTTTTCTTTTTTCTTTTTCTCGCCGTTAGTCTTAGTCTGTTATATTTGTTTGTTTATCGTCCTTGTTTGTGTGTAATAATAAATAAATAAATTATAAAAAAAAAAAAATTAAATCTCAGGAAGTCCAACATTTCACTGATCACATCAACTCTGTGGATAAATATATCAAGTTCACACGAGAAGATGTAAAAAATGGCAGGTTGGCTTTCTTGGACTGTGAGGTCTCAGTTTCTGATAGAGGAAATTTGCAAACTGAGGTGTACCGCAAACCCACCCACACAGACCAGTATTTACAGTTTGACTCCCATCACCCTCTGGAGCACAAGTTAGGAGTCATCAGGACTCTGTATCACAGAGCAGACAGCGTCCCCACTAACTCAGGAGCCAGACAGAAGGAGAAATCACACACAAAACAGGCTCTAGACTAGAGAAATGTGAGAAATGTGGTTCCCTTATCAGTCAGTCCACTCAGTGCAACATATGACTATGGGAATTGCGCCGCCGCGCGGTTCACCTGAAGTAATACAATCAAGCCTTTTAAGGCAGGTGGGCGTCAGCAATGAGGCCCCGCCCTCTTTGCATAAAAGGGACTGACGCCCCACCTTCATACTCTTTTGCCCTTCACCTCGCTTCACACCTGAACTTCGCAGGACTCTCTCTGTGACCGGATGGCTCAACTGGAGGTGAGCTCACTCCCTGCCCTGAGCGTTACAGAGAATTTTCCTGTGAGCACTTGGGTTAGTGGAGTCTAACCCAGTGTCGTTGACTATAACTTTGAGTTTTTTTCTTCTGCTCTTTTCGCAGCTCGGCCAACGAGATGCTAACTGCGCCACACGCTACTGGCCTAGCTAGAAAGCTAGCAGGCTAGCCACCGAGAGCAGCTCGACGAGAGGACTTCTTCAGACCACGTTTAGCGAATGGCTAACTGGCTACAACTCAACGTCTCTTCTCAGCCATGGCTCCGGAGAAGAGCAAGAGGAAGTCGAAGAACTCCAACAAGAACAGCAGGCCAGCGAGCCCCGGCTCCCGAGCCTGCCCTAGCGGATATGGTTATTCTCTCTCAGCAGCGGACACCCACGAGGCCTGTCCTGTCTGCTTAGGGATGCTACACGCGAAAAATGCTTTGGACTCCCCGAATCCTGCCCTCACTGCAACCAGCTACGTAAGGCTGAGAGACAGAGGCGTATGGACTTTGTGGTCAAAGCCATGGGTGGCTCCACTACAGCGCGGGAACCGCTCCTCACTGAAACACTCACTCCCACTGTGGAGCTTGAGGCTGTTGAACTCGAGGACAGCGGCCAAGCCGACTGGGGAGGAAACATGGACATGGTGGCCCCCATCGGGGACTCCACCACTGAGTTCGACACGAGGGACTTGTTACGAGCAGATGAGCTCTCGCTAACAGCCTTGAGCGAGCTAACTGATGACTAAGCCGACAACAAGGACAAAGGAGAAGACGAGGACTTCTCCCAGAACCCAGCGGCAGGTCAACCAGAGACTGATGTGTCTGTCCCCGCTCTGTTCGAGCTGTGTCGCAGAGCAACGGACGCGTTGCGGATTGATTGGCCAGAACCCCCTCCTCGACAACAGATAACGAGGTTGGCGGGGAACTTCTGGTTCGCCAAGCAGCAGTCGGCCACGGGGCACAGGATGACTATTTTTCCCGACTTCCAGACAGAGCTGACTCGCACCTGGGCTAAACCCAGGGCTCCAATGACTTTGCCTCTCTCTCAGTTCCTGGACGTTGCCGGAATGGAGGCGGCTGGCATGGCCAACATCCCCAAGATGTAGGACACGTTTGCGGCTCATTTAGCCCTCAGGACTTCGGGCTCCAGACCAACTCTGCCCAGCAAGGCCTACCGCGTGTCGGCCTCGCAGCTCGAGAAGTGTTACCGAGCACAAGGCCTTGCGGTCCGCGCCATGAACGCTTCAGCCATGATGCAAGCCTACTTGGCGGAAAAGCTTCAGGAGCTCCAGCAGATCAACAGAAAGAAGGCGGCCGACGTCCTGAAGGAGGCTCGCAAGGCAACAGACTTTGTCCTTCGCCTCACGGGGACAGCCGCCACTGCTCAGGGGAGAAGTATGGCCGAGACTGTCATCGCTCAGCGCCATTTGTGGCTAATGCTGACGGACTTGCCAGAGGGCCAGCGGAACCCATTCCTCCACCACCCCATCGAGCCCACGGGACTTTTCTGCGGTGCTCTCGAGATAATCCAGTGCGGGCTGGAACAGAGAAGAAAGCAGGAGGAGGCCTTGCGTGAAGGGATGCCCAGAAAGCTTTTCGTGCAACCCAGAGATGCTAGTGGACACAGGGGCGCCCAGCCTCAACACCACTCGGCCACACACCGCCCCCCACAGAAACGGCCGGCGCTTGATGGAGAGCAGCGGCTGAAGCCCGCCGCAGGGCCGTCTCAGGCTGGCCAAGCCTGGGCAAGGCACAGATTTGTCCCACGTCAGGTAGGCCCACCTAGGTCTTCCTCAACGAACAGGGACCGAAAGCAGAAGTCGGCCTGATGCAGGACCGCCTCGCTACTTTTCAGGTGCTCCCATCTACGTGGACAAAGGGAAGACCGAACTTTTAAAGCCAGACTTTGTGTGTAAAAAAACACATTTTTCTGGTGTAAATCATCAAAAATCACTCAAATGTGTGTGTAAAAAAGACAAATTGTTCTTTAAGCACAGCAATAAAGTCTCAGAAAGCACATAGTGTCATGTGTGTCGACTCAAAAAACAACAACAACAACAACACAGCACCTTTTTTATGTAAAGCGTGTCAATAAAGGGGGGGCAACACTCACACATGGCCACCTCGACCCTAGTGAGACACGAACAGTCAGGGTAGACAATGAGCCCTGCTGGAGGCCAGGTGTTTGTTTACAACAGACAGACACTCTGGCTGCCACAGAGGGACAGGAAAGTGTGCCGAAGGGCGAACAGGAGGGGGCCACTTCCCCCCCTCCTTTCCCCTTGACACACAAACAGCACAGAATACACATGCCCTCCAGACTGAGCGTACACGCTGGCGCTTGGAATGCATGAAAACCAGGCACGTGGGTCACGTCCACTGTCATCCTGGGTCTCCGGCTGCAGTTCTGCAAACGTCCACCTCCTTTCACGGGGGTGCTGTCGTCTTCCATAAGCCCAGACCGTGCTCATGTCCTAAGAGACGAGATCTCCACCATGATGCAGAAAGGGGTGATCAGAATGGTCCCTGCTCACGATGTAAAAAAGGGTCATTACAGCAAGTACTTCCTAGTCCCAAAACGGGAACAGGGCTTGAGACCTATCTTGGACCTCCGGGGTCTGAACAAAAGAATAAAAACGTACAAATTCAGGATGTTAACACTCAGACAAGTTCTCTACTCGGTTCGCCCGAGAGACTATTTTTGCACAGTGGATTTGAAGGACGTCTTCTCCCACGTGAGCATCCTGCCCTGCCACAGAAAGTATCTCTGCTTTGCCTTCGAGGGCACCGCGTTCGAGTTTTTGGCAATGCCTTTTGGTCTGAAAACCGCCCCCAGGTCATTCACAAAATGCCTGGACGTGGCCTTGACCCCTGGGGGTCAGAGTTCTCAATTATCTAGACGAGCTGCTCATTCTTGGACACAGCAGTGTCCAAGCGAAACTGAACGCAGAGTGGGTGATGTCTCACCTGGAAGCTCTGGGATTTGTTATAAACCTGGACAAGAGCAATCTGACCCCATCCCAGATTACCGTATTTCTGGGAGTACAGCTCAACTCCATACTGTACAGGGCAAGGCTCTCAGAGGCACTTGTTTCATCCCTTCACCTCTGCCTAGCACGTTTTCAGCTAGGCCAGACGGTGTCTCTCAAGCTGTGCTAGCGTTTCCTGGGCCTGTTGGCAGCAGCTATCATCTGCGTGCCTCTGGCCTTATTAAAAATGCGTCCTCTACAGATATCGATCAACAAACAATTGCAACTTGCGTCCCTTCGGCGAACGAGGGGGATACTGATTGGCCCAGAGTGCATGAAAGTTGTGGAGCCATGGAAGGTCCCCACATTGTTCATCAAAGGCGTCACGCTGAGGAGGGTGTTGTCCCGAGTCCTGGTCACAACAGACGTTTCAAAAACTGGGTGGGGAGGTCTCTGCAGAAACCAGTACACCCAAGGGGTCTGAAACCAGCAGGAAGCCAAGCTCTACATAAATTTCCTGGAACTCAGAGCAGTGTTTTTGTCTCTGAAACACTTTGGAAGGGGCTGGTTGCACAACAACATGTCCTGATAAAATCAGACAACAGGACCACAGTCTCCTACATCAACAGAGCAGGCGGGACAAGGTCTCAACCCCTTCTCAGGTTGACACAGAAACTACTCACGTGTTGCAGCTACCGGGTCTTGTTGCTAAGGACAACCCACATCCCGGGCAAGCTAAATCAGGGGGCAGATGCCTCCTCAAGAGGGCCCCTCCTCCCCTTGGAGTGGTAGCTGAGCCCACGCATCGTGGACCAGGTCTGGGAACGATACGGGAGGGCCGACGTAGATCTGTTCGATTGCAGCAACAATACGCACTGCGCCCTGTATCATTTGATAAGGGAGACAGATGCACCACTGGGGACAGATGCCCTGACGTACAGCTGGCCAGCGGGGAGGCTGTATTATGCGTTTCCACCTGTTCCCCTGATTCAGGCGACGCTGGAACGTGTACGAAGGGGGGCTCTCTCTCTAATACTGATAGCCCCCAAGTGGCTGCAGAAAGCATGGTTCCCAGAGGTGATTTCACTGCTGGAGGGGACACCTTGGCAACTGCCCCTC
Organism: Garcialebias charrua; assembly: GCA_038048925.1. Classification (NCBI taxonomy): domain Eukaryota; kingdom Metazoa; phylum Chordata; class Actinopteri; order Cyprinodontiformes; family Rivulidae; genus Garcialebias; species Garcialebias charrua. The sequence goes on along the minus strand of JBBPBX010013311.1, from coordinate 36,409 downwards.
CACAGGGACCTGCTGACCCAGACCCATGTGCAGATCCTTCATCCACGCCCAGAACTATGGCAGCTCTGGGCTGCCAAAAGGGACCGGTTAATGGCCTCCGGACTGCCCAGTAATGTGGCAAACACAATACAGGGAGCGAAAGCACAGTCTACTCAGACTCTCTACGCTCGCAAGTAGCGTGTTTTTGAGGCCTGGTGTCTAGAGAGGAATATTATCTCATATTACTGTGACTTGGTCTAGCTCCTCACTTTTCTACAGGACCTACTGGAGAAGGGCCGCTCTTTCTCCATCATTAAGGTCTTTTTGTCAGACATCTCTGCATGCCACGAGGACTGGGGAGGTAAATCACCTGGTGCCCACCCTCTCATGATATGGTTCATGAAGGGCGTGCTGAGGAAGAGACCTCCCAGCAGGACTTTGGCCCCTGAGTGGGACCTACAATTAGTCCTGAATGCTTTGTGTGAGCCTCCATTCGAGCCTCTTAGCAGCATTAAGATGGATTTGTTATCTTATAAGACTGCGTTGCTCTTAGCTCTGTGCTCAGCAAAACGCGTGGGTGACCTCCACGCATTATCTGTACATCCAATGTGTACCAGGTTTGCCCCAGACAGGTCAAAGGTCACCCTACGTCCAAACCCCGCATATGTGCCAAAAGTTCCGACTCTAAATCCCAGGAGTCTGGACTTTGAATTGTCAACTTTTCCTCCTCCCCCTGTTCTAACTGCAGAACAGAGGCGGCTGAACGCACTCTGCCCTGTTAGGGCCCAGAGCGCCTACATGGAGAGAACCAACAGTTGGCGAACACAAACCAGTTGTTTGTGTGTTTTGCCACTCCTACTGCTGGCAGAGCCCTGTCAAAACAGTGCCTCTCACACTGGGTGACCGAGGCCATTAAGAGGGCATACAGCAGCAAAGGTCACCAGGTGCCCAGTAGTGTACATGCTCACTCAACCCGAGGCCTAGCCACTTCCTGGGCCCCATTCAGAGGTGTTCCAGTAGCAGATATATGTGCAGCTGCTAACTGGCCATCATCAAACACGTTTGTAAAACACTACAGCTTAGATGTCACAACCTGTGACGTAACTCAGGCTGTTCCCTCTACCAGAGTAGTGAGCAGCTGGCGCCTGTAGTCTAAGGCATAAAGTTCTCACAAGCATGCATTTCCAGAGCATTTCCAGGGCGTGATTGAATTACGTTCCCATAGTCATATGTTGCACTGAGTGGACTGACTGATAAGGGAACTGAAAGTTATGCACCATAACTCATGTTCCCTGAAGGAAGGGAACGAGGTGCAACACATGTTTGCCCTTTCAATGCCCAAGCTCGGTGAAGTGCACTTGGAGGATGAAGGTGGGGCGTCAGTCCCTTTTATGCAAAGAGGGCGGGGCCTCATTGCTGACGCCCACCTGCCTTAAAAGGCGTGATTGTATTACTTCAAGTGAACAGTGTGGCGGCGCAATTCCCATAGTCATATGTTGCACCTCGTTCCCTTCCTTCAGGGAACATGAGTTATGGTGCATAACTTTCAGATATCCTAACTGGGCCTTCCTGAAAGCAGAGAAGAAACTCAAACAGGACTCCAGCCAGCCATCAGGTGAAAAGAAGGAACCCAGACCAGTGGCCATTCCATATGTTGCGGGAGTTTCAGAGATACTGAGACGTTTATTTCCAAACACAACGTCCCAGTGGCTTTTAAACCTCAAAATACATTACGGCAAAGACTGGTTCATCCCAAAGATCCAGTCCCCTGGCACAAACAGAGTAATATTGTGTATGATGTTCAGTGTCAATTTACCGATCGATCTACGTTCCCACCCTCATCTATGGTCATGAGCTTTGGGTTATGACCGAAAGAACAAGATCTCGGATACAAGCGGCTGAAATGAGTTTTCTCCGCAGGGTGGCTGGACTCTCCCTTAGAGATAGGGTGAGAAGCTCAGTCATCCGGGAGGGACTCGGAGTAGAGCCGCTGCTTCTCCACATCGAGAGGAGCCAGTTGAGGTGGCTCGGGCATCTGGTTAGGATGCCTCCTGGACGCCTCCCTGGTGAGGTGTTCCGGGCATGTCCCACCGGGAGGAGACCCAGAGGAAGACCCAGGATACGCTGGAGGGACTATGTTTCTCGGCTGGCCTGGGAACGCCTTGGGATTCCCCCAGAGGAGCTGCTCCAAGTGGCTGGGGAGAGGGAAGTCTGGGCCTCCCTACTTAGGCTGCTACCCCCGCGACCCGACCCCGGATAAGCGGAAGAAAATGGATGGATGGATGGATGTTCAGTGTCAGGAGGGCTGTGATCAGTCTTATATCGGGGAAACTAAACAGCCACTGGCCAAAAGGATGGCCCAGCACAGAAGATCAACATCATCAGGTCAGGACTCTGTGGTCTACACTCATCTCCAGGCCAGCGGTCACTCTTTCAGGGATGAAGATGTTCACATCCTTGATAGAGAGGAACAATGGTTTGAGAGAGGAGTAAAGGAGGCCATCTTTGTGAAAAGAAACCGTCCATCATTAAACAGAGGTGGAGGCCTCCGGGTTCAACTGTCCCCCACTTACAATGCTGTTATTGCTAGTATCACTCAGCCCTCTGTGAATAGCAAACAACCATCAGGGTGCTAACGATCCATCGTTAGGCTGATGGTCCTCCTTGATCATGTGAGCAGCTGGTTTCGGCTGTCATCAGCCAACTGGTTGATCCACTGTGAGAGGGTGCTATTTATAAGACTGAGCTGAATACAGCAGCTCAGACTGAGGAAGTCTTTCGGACGAAAGACGAAACGTTTCTACAATTTTTTTTTGTTTTGTTTTGTTTTTTTGAATGTCCAGAGGACCAGACTTAGCTTTTTTAGATTTAACACAAATATTACATCTAATAAAACTCCAAATCACCCCGATGATGTCGGCATTAGAGAACTCATTTGGAATGTTGATGCCTTCTATAATGTGGTTCACCTTTAAGTTAGAACAATCATTCCATGCATGACTCACAGCTTAGCGCTGCTATATAAAGGACATCACCGTTTGTGTTTGCTGAGCGCTCAGCCCACACTTTAAAGTGCTGCAGCACCACCTCCTCCAGTTTCTCTAGTTTGGGGTGACTATAAACGAACGGCTCATCTGGACCTGCAAATAGTAGAGTTTGGTTAAACATGGACAGCATGTATCAAACAGGAGAGGAGACAGCTGCAGGGGACAACATTTAGATGCAGATGTTTGAGTTATGTCGTTTAAATGAAGTCGTACCGGCAGCTGGCTTCACAAACATTGCTTCCATCTCATGGTACATGTCCAGAAATAGGGGCGTCCTCTGGAGCTCATTCTTGGCCCTGGACATCTCTAAGCCACACAAAAAGCAGAGACCATTCTCATGTCTGACATCACATTTACTGATAGCTGAAGAGAAGCTTAAATACGTGAGAAAGAAATGCTCTTTCAGTGAAACGTCGGTGCGGGTAAAGGGCAAAAATAAAAAAAATCACCCTAAAGAGCTAGAAGGAAAGAGACTGACCTCTGGATCCGTCCATGATTCCCTGGACGTAAAAGAAAAGCGATCTGAGGCCCGTCTGCATCAGCAGCTCGTAGCCGTGGTACAGGCTGATGCAAAGGGCAAAGTCGCCCTCCAGCACTCCCTGCTTAGGACCCTGATGAGCACGATGACATGTGAGTCCATGAGACAAATTAAAACCCTCCGTCAGAATGGGTTTGAAATACTTCATCACAATCAAAGTCTTACTGTACAGCAGAGAGCATGAATATTATATATAACGTCTGTTTCCTTGTTAACATTACATTTTTTGATAAATAGGATATTTAATATTTTTATGTGCACAGTCATTAGCTTCTGACTTCTCTGTCAGTGCTCAAAATGTGCTGCTGCATACGAGTGTATCAAGTTTTTCTGGAGCTTGTTTTGTCTGTTTGTCTGCAGAAAACATTCTAGTTTAGGCTAATTCTTTTTATTCCACTGTAGGTTTGTGAAGTGTTTACAGATTTTTGAATGATGTTATAAATCAAGCTCGAGTTTTAAATCTTGGGAGTGATTCATTTTGGATTTCACTTGGAATCATGTTCTAGTTGTAGAAACTATTCTCTGCTCATTTGTACTTCTCAGAGATTCAGTTTTTCAAACAGTGCTCTTGTTATAACCAGTCTTAAGACAATTAACCTGATTTATTGCCAAATGCTCCTCCGGTTGTTTCTTATTCAGACCACTCGTTCTTACGGCCTTTTGTTGCCTCGTTCTTCTTTGTTGACATGTTGCTACCATCAAATTCAAAATTACCCCATTTCCCCGCAAAATACTAGAATTTATTAGTTTCAACGTGTGATATGTTTACTGTGTTCCACTGTTTATAAAATATGAGTTTATGAGATTCCAAATCAGTGCATTCTGTTTATATTTATATTTTGCACATCCTATTCATAAGTTTTCTTAAATGTTCTCATTGCGATGCGATTTATTCTTTAAGAAGAATATACAGAATTGCAAGCCAATAAAACTATAAATAGGATCATTATTGTGTGAATGTTTATGAAACATTCGTTTGTGGTCCAGTTTTCTTTGGCACATTTCTCGGCGCAATTCTTGTCCTGCAGTTTTCAACCTATTTCAACAAATCATGAATCAAAACATTCAGCTCTTTCAGGACATTCAGCTCTTTCAGGACATTCAGCTCTTTCAGGACAAGCCTGCTATGACTTTTGGTTTTGATGATACTTTAGCTTTTTGAAATATTTAGCCTTTTCTGCCACTTTTTTTTTTTCTCATAGAAAATGAATTGAGATTATTTTACAGCCTTCAAATCTTTAGATCCAGTGATTATTTCACATTTTGTTCTGGTACAGCTTCTTTCAGCTTCCTTGGTAAATAACACAAAAAAAATCAGCTATTTTCAGCCAATTTCAGCTGTTTTGTTCTGCTTTTAGATTATTTCTGCTAAGTACTGTACAACATTTTTGTGCTTCTTTAAACTTCTTTCTGCTAATTTCAGCTTGTTCTGCTCCTTTACATGTATTTCAGCAAGCTTCAGCTTTTTCTACTATTTCAGTTGTTATTTAGCTGTTTTATGCAAATTTAATAATTTTGAGCTAATTCCACAAAAATATGGTCTCTCCACTTCTTTTTTGTATTTTCAGCTTCTTTCTGCCTTTTTTAGCAACTTTTCAGCAGTTTTTTTTAGCCAATTTCAGATTTTTTCAGATATTTTGCACTTTGTACTCATTTCTGCTTCTTTCAGTAAACATGTTCTGTCAGCTTTCTTATGCTAACTTAAGCTTGTTCTACCTTTTCAGCTACATTTTTAGCCAATTTTTGCTGTTTTCAGACAAATTCAAGTTTTTTGTGATAATTTCTGCTACTTTCAGCCAAATTAACTTCTTTATGCTAATATCAGCTTTTTATACTCCTTTCAGCCTGTTCTGCTCTTTCAGCTACTTTTTAGCTGTTTTGTGCTAAATATATATTTTTCAGCTAATTCCACATTTTTTGCTCATATCAGATCCTTCCACTTCCTTCTGGTACTTTAAGCTTCTTTATGCCATTTCAGCTACTTTTCAGCTGTGTTTTTGTTAATTTCAGCTCTTTTAGTAGCCTGGTTGGAACCAGACCCATGTACTTCACTTCGCTTTGTACTAGGGTCTGGCATCTCTCCCATAGACAAACGATTTCTCCGTTAGATTTTTGAATGGACCAATCAGAGAACAGAAGGCGGAGTTTTGTTAGTTTAGCCTGGCGAGGTCCAGGCTATCAGATAAATTGCTCAGAAACCACTCGGTGGATATTTTTTCTGCCACCAGTGTGTAATTATATGTCTTTAATTTACTGACTGTTGGCCTAGATGAAACATTTGAGATAAAATTCGATTTTTTATCATTTATTTTCGTAGCGCACCCGAGGCTGTTTGGAAAATATCAAACCGAAACTATTTAAATCCAGCAGATTTGACCATTTCGTGAATTGATTTAGGAACTGTTAAGCTCAGGAACACTTCTGATATAACGTCAGCTATAAAATATATTTTTTATCAGCAGAGAAATAATAGTTTTTTACCTTGTTTTGATGAAAATTCCTTCGTGGCGGCAGCCATTTTGAATGACGACGTCAGTCGACGTCGTTCAAAACTCCGCCTTCTGCTCTCTGATTGCTCAGGAACACTTCTGATATAACGTCAGCTAAGAAATATATTTTTTATCAGCAGAGAAATAATAGTTTTTTACCTTGTTTTGATGAAAATTCCTTCGTGGCGGCAGCCATTTTGAATGACGACGTCAGTCGACGTCGTTCAAAACTCCGCCTTCTGTTCTCTGATTGGTCCGGTCAAAACCTACCGGAGATATCCTTGTCTATGGGACAAGTCCCAGACTGTGCAGTGAAGGGAAATGAGAATTGAGCGGAGCTGTGCAGGAAGGCGAGGGCCAGGCTACTCTTTTAGCAAAATTCCTAAATTTTGTGCTCATTTCTGCATATTGAAACTTCAATCAGCAAATACCGGTAAGTGTTCTTTCTGCTTTATTCTGTTAATTTAGGCTTGTTCTTCCATTTCAGCTACATTTCAGCATGTTTTCTTTAGCTAATTTCAGCTGTTTTTCAGCAAGTTCTTCTGCAATAAGAATAGACTACTGTATATGCCACGGGGGGTCGTGACGTACTTCCGGTAAAATGCAACACACATCCGCCACTTCCAGTTCCCATCCACTGCCATTGTTGTTAGCGTTAGCTCCTAGTAGCAAACCATGACAACGACCCGAAACGGGAAGCGGCTGCGAGCTACTGGCACTACAAGTGAGTTCCGTTGTGTCCGCCCACCGGTGGGAACAGCTGTTCCGAGGGGGTTTGGATGAATATTTATCGCGGCTATCCGTAGGGGGAACGTCGCCATAATTTTATATGGATTTATATGTGTATAGAGTTATTATTGGTGTGTATGCAGATGTTTTATTAATTGTATTTAGTCATTTATGTTCGTGTCTTTCCCGCTAACCGGAAGTGCGCCGTCTGTGTAATGACTGCGGAGGTGCTGGAACGGAAGTCCGTGGCATATAGTCTATTCACACAGCATTTTCGCAGTAAATGCATTTTCTCTAGTTTGGTTCTCTACTTTTGCCTTTCACTACATTTTGTGAGTTTTGATGCTTCCGTTAACTTATATAAATTATACATAAACTGTTCACAACATAGGAACACAAAATATTTGAATGGGTCCGTGCCTTGATATGCGGCGGCGGGTTCCTGCGGAACTGATCCCTGGCCAGAATGAGCTGGTACTTGCTGAGAGTCCGTAAGTCCTTGTGGGCCATCACCTGGTTCTGAACAAGACGAGACATAAACTTCTCCAGTACCTGGAAAGATGAGCAAACAACACAAATGCAGGTCATCAAGAAGAGGACATGTCTCTTTTATGATGGAAATGGTCCAATCTGAGTTAGACACGCAGGCAGGGACACACAAATCCTTTATGAACACTTTAAACACACTCCCGCTACTAGTAAGCAGACGTTTACACAATGAATGAAAGCGCCATCCCATTCAAAACTAAAATGTGTTCAATTCTTTGTTCCTTTCTCTTGTCCTCATTTTAAAATAATGGGAAAACCGATGGAGGCGATTCATCCATCGAACACAATTTTAACAGTCTTTTCATCACAGCTGCTGATAATGAGAGGCTGGGTCGTTGGGATTTCAATTTCAGCCGGCAAAATCTGCGCCGCACACTGAACGAAATAAAAGACCGCCCTGAGAGAAGTAGGTTGCCCACTGGAAACAATTTGTGCGTAAAAATTGAGTTTTGCAACAGACGACAGGTCATTGCCTTGCTTTAGGGGACATTACAGAACCACAATCAGGAGAATGAGTGACAGAAACTGGAGAGATGTCTCATGCACACTGATGGATCTGAATTTTCTCAAGAAGGAAACTGGTTCTTTGAGAAGAAATCTGCAGTTGTTGTATTCTCCATCAGTCAGGAGTTAAAAACGAAAACTTTATGTATTCTCTCGTCCGTCAGCCATGACGTAAAGCCACTGTGGAAATTACAACTGAAAGCTTTCCTCTTGTAAACACTATACAACATTTGTCCTATTTCTTTTCTAAAACTCAGACAGCTTCTGGGGTGAAATGTGAGTGTGCTCGTCATGAGTACAAAAGAAAAGGGTTAAATGATAATCTTTAATCCTGCTGACGTTTCAGATACCATCAACAGCCAATCCTAAATGTTTCATCATCTCACTGTAAGAGGCCATCTGGTTAGGCTTCATGTTCACTCGTGTTATGGCACAACAACTGAGTCGCTAAGATCTGATCAATGTGATTTTAGATCTGGAGGAAAAACATTTAATGACAAGAAAATGATCGTGGAATGAAAAGTGATCTTACAACACTGGGTGAAAACATTAAATAAACCTTCTATCACTAACATCTGTTACTGTTAGCAACAAAGACAGTCTGCAGGAGGACTCTCTGAGTAAACGAGGGGTACGTCGATATCCGCCATCGCTGACGGATCTGAATAGTGAATGTTTGTAGTTTTCAAGATGAGTGTTTTTTCTGGACTGGAATTGAACAGGGAATGCAAGAAAACCTTAATGTTTTCGCTGCAAGATGTTTCTTGTTCGTGGCTGTGCAGAGTGATGGACTCTGGCAAGCACAGAGAGCAAGTTTATCCACTGCCAGGTGCAACGGCGGAGCCAGGGGGTGGCCAATGGGGGCCTTGGCCATCAAAAATTAATCTTCGGTCACCCCAATCATTTGAGAAAACAAAATTTTTAAGTACAGTAGTCCCTCGCTACTTTGCGGTTCGACTTTCGTGGACTCGCTCTATCGTTGTTTGTAAACACACAGTCCATAACATATAATACTGGACAAAATATTTAATTAATTAATTAATATTACGCACGTGATTGGGACAGCACTGGATAAAGTACTGCACATTAGTTCCTTGTTTATCGCTGGGGATTTGTACCCTGAAGCCTCGTGATAAGTGAAAAACCGCAAAGTAGGAATAGTAGTACAAGTAGTAAGTAGTAGTTTATTTTAGTATTTATATATGTTAAGGCATTTTAAGTCCTTCCCACACTTGCAATATTCTAAACAAAGGCCCTCATGCACGAACATGTTCGTATTTTTATCCTAAATTTCTCCTACTTTTGTTCGTACGAAGCGTTCGTACGAACATGCCACGTCAGATTCAACAAACTCTTCTATCCTCAGGAAAAGTGTGTAAATGAGCTGCGTAAATATGATGAATCCCACCTGTTCTATCAACCTGCGCGTGCACGCGGAGAGGTTATTTACATAATTCCCACCCCTCAAAACACCATATAAGGCTACGTTTCCTGCCTCAGAGGCAAAACGTGTTCGTTCATAAAATGACAGCGAAAAGTAAAAAGAAGAACTCTACCGGTGCGGAGATTGAAGTTCTGCTCTCTGAGGTCAAGAAAAGAAAATCTGTCCTTATTAGCAGCGTCACTCATGGGAGTAAATGACCAACTAAAGCCAAAGAATGTTTGTTTATAAGAAATGTGGACCTTAAAATATACACGCGACCTGGTGGCCAACTGGGTAAAGCATTGCACTGCTTATCGAGACCTCGTGGGTTCGAGTCCCACGAGGTATGACTATTTTTTTTCCTTCTTTCTTTAGATTATTTATTCATTCCAGATTAAAAAGACTTTATGCTTCATTTCTTGTTGTATTGTAAATAGTCTTCTTGTATTTTTTAAATCTGGAATGAATTAAAAGGAGAAAAAAAAACGTTGTCCCATGTGGGACTCGAACCCATAAGGTTCGGAACTGCGAGGCAACGCTTTACTGATTGAGCTATCTGAGAGCTATGACTGCAACAGGAGGAGGTCAATGTAAAGTCTGCGTTACCGAAGTCTGCGTTACCGAGACAAATTAAACTTAAATTAATTCATAATTTAAAGCTGCAGTATGTAGCTTTTTTTATGAACATATTTCTTCACTCTGTCACTACCTCCTGACAGACTGATGTTAGCCAGGTAATCTCTGAAAAAAATTTTAAAAAAATATTGTCCCCTTGCTTCTCCAGGTGGTAAATAAGCATTTCTAAAAAGAAAAGGTGACCCGCCATTTTCCAGCCAATAAAAACAGAGTTTGTAACCAGCCAATAAAAACAGAGCTTGAATTTGAATCAGCCAATAAAAACAGAGCTTGAATTTGAAATTCAACAGACCACAAGGGGGCAGAGCCACATATGGCTCTGAGGGGGAGGGATCAGAATGCTTTGCCTGTTGAAAATATTTCTAACTGCTGCAGTTCTACAGAAACTGCATACTGAACCTTTAAGTTGGTTTCAGTTTGAGATCTTCATATTGATATTGTAGTGTTAGAAAACGGCATTGATAACAAATTGATTTTAATTTAAATACTTTAATCCGTTAGTCATTATTACATTTAAAATTATAATTCAACTTCAAACAGAACCTATTGTCAAGAACAATTGTGGTGCGTGACTTTTTTAAACTCTAAATATTTTCTAAATAACGAAATATGAAGTTATTAGTGGAGAAATTCCGTCTGGATGACAGCAGACTGACGCTCCTAAAATATACGACAGGTCCGGACCACTCGTAAATTTTGTTCGTATCTGAAAAAAATCGTAGGATACGAAAACATTGTTGAATGCCGCAAATGATCCTAAATCACTCGTACGCACAGTTTAAGAACAAATCTGTGCGTGCGAACGGTTCGTGCATGAGGGCCAATGTTTCTAAACTCTAAACACTCTAAAATAGTTAATGTCATGATTTCAGCTCTCTGCCTCCGGCTGCACTCTCGGCCACGCCCACCTCTTCGCTCTACACAGAGATCAGCTGATCAGCTGCAAGAAGAAGCTTTTCCCACAACTGTGGGCTGCACACAAGTGTTAAATGATTTAAAATCGTTTATTTAAATAAATAAAAAACATGTAGATTGTCCGGCTCATCCATCAATCAGCCATTGTGTGTCATGTCCAATCTTACTTTGAAAATTTGCGATAGAGCGAGTCTGTGGAAAACGAACCGCAAAGTAGTGAGGGACTACTTTACAGTAAAAAGTTAATGAAAAAATTAAATACTTTGGACAGGTGCCGCCATTTTGTAGTTTTCTCTTAGTAAGCCTCCACTATACGTATCCCCATTCATAATGACCACATTTCCCAGAAGGCAGCAGGGACCCGCCCAGAAGCCCCCTTTCTTTATGCTAAAAAAACAGAGGTGCAGTAAAGTTTTGATCTGATTGACGCCCTCGGAGCAGAACCAGACTTCCAGACCCATCAGTGAATCTTGAGAGCTGGTATCCCGCCCACGTGGACCTCTGAGCAAACGCGTGTGGCCGAAGGTTCGACGCTCCGTCGGGAGCCCTTCAGGACTTTTTTCATCTCTTTCAACCGTCCCACGTAGAGCCCTGAGCAGGACGTGTGCAGCCGATGATCCGGTAGTCCATCCAGAGCTTAACGGGACTTCTTTTCACCTCTTTTGACCGTCTGGCCATGGGACGCGCGTGGCCGATGATCCAGTTGTCCATATGAAGCTTACGGGACTTATTTCACATCTTTCAACCAGCCGACGAGGACCTCTGAGCGGGGACACGCTGGTAAGTAAAACGTTGCAGCTACATATAAGTACAGCACAGTCTGTTGTTAACATGACATAGGTTTTAGAGTTTAGAACATTGATCGTGGGCTGCTGAAGGTACGTCTGCAGAAACAGAACAGAGTCGAACCGAGCCGCTCCTGTTCTGCAGAGCCCGGTAAGTTAAATGTCGTAGCTACATACACAGTTCTGTATGTTGTTAACATGATGTAGGTTAGAACATTGCAATAGTGTGTGAAGGGTTTAAAATACCTTAATATATATCTGTATATAAATAATAAAATAAACTACTACTACAGTAAATACTAAAATAAACTACTACAGTACTGCTGCTGCTGCTGCTACTACTACTGTACTGTACTTGTGTACATAATTTTGTTCCATCTCTTCCTGACACAACCATAGACCACCAAGCTACCACAGCCTTTGTGTGGAGAGGAGAACTGCTACCTAGGGATGTCTAGGGGGGTACCGTAGATGGTGGGGGTTAAGGGCCTTGCTCAAGGGCCCAGAGTGGAGCAAATGAGGGTAGAGACAGGTGTGGGTGCTTCACCTATCCCAGCCACATTTTGATGTTGTCAGTACCGGGAGTTGAACCAACTATCACAGGCCCACCTTCTCTAACCTCTGCGCCACCACTCCCTTCCTTCTTTAATGAAGTAAAATATCTGCACAACAACAAATATTTTACATTTATAATGTTGTGAGTTCAAAGATCACAGAGAACCTTTTGAAGTTTGTAAATGTGATGCTTCGACTGCAAAGACTTTGATGTAAGAACAAAAAAGTGGCGCACGTTCATCAGATTCTGAGTCTTTTTTTTTTTTTTTACTTTTCTGTGGACGTCTTAATGCAACCATTACCTTCATTTAATGTTTTTTTACTTTACCAAATAAGCAATTTCATACACAATAAATTGTAATTCTGACAAGAAGTTGCCAGATAAGAACCACAAGCTTTGAAGTCTGTTTATCAGCCCTCAGGCCCTTCATGGCCGTTTCAGGCTCGAGGATGTGTCGATTAAATGTCTGAGCGTTATCACGGAGTCATAAACACAATCGGACAGCTCAGTTTTTCAAATACAACATTAATCTCTGTAAACTACGGACTGGACACACATGTCCCTATCAAAGCAAAACGAGAAAATGCTTTTTTGAAACATGTTAACTAAATAAAATGTTAGTTATTAAAACAGTTTGTTCACCATTCTTGTGTATTTTAGAATAACTGTCTTCTGTTTATGGACTTGCGACCTGTCCAAGGTGTCCCCCCGCCTCTCGCACAGTGACCCCCGTGACCAGGAAAGGAAGAAGCGGGTAAAGATAATGGATGCCTGATTTATCTAACTGTCTGCAGTCCTACAGTCTGTAGTGCAAGTTGTTTTTTATGAAATAGTTTCTGGTTCACAAAAAGAGGGCTTGCTAGCTGCACATGCTAAAAGCATCTGCCCTGAGCCTGCAGTCTGCTGACAAACAGGTGGACCTCAGTGAGAGGATGTGCATACGGCAGTCACGTCCAGATTACAGGATTAAGCTGAACCAGATTAGTGAGGTCATTGTTTTTGCCCGACTGGAATGTAAAGTGCAACAAGAGAATGTGCAGAAAGACAACGTCATGATACCTTACCAACTTTAAATGAACTTCATCTGCTCCTACTTCCAGCAGGGAGCTTTAGTCTTTTACTTTCATTGATATAATGAATTTGTGGATCTATCAATGATTAAAATGATCAGTGATTCATTTTTAGATACAGGTAAACAGACTTTACATTAACATCTAAAGAACTCCACTGAAAAATATCAAAACTTACCGGTAATCAAGTGCTAAAGCAGCAGACTATGCATTATTTAGATTTACATTAAAATATAGGAATAATGGAGATTATTTGAGAAAGAAAATAGAGAATGAAAAGACTACAGTACAGTACTCTTATTTACAAAAAAAATGAACTTTTCCAACTACTGGATGTAACCTTGGTGTTTCTACTCGAGTATGAGTGACACTTCCAGGTGGGAGAAGTATAAAGAGGATTACTGTTGCTGCAAGTGTGGATTAGTGATTCACACTGGTCTGACTCTGAACACAGACTTATTGAATAAACCTGAAAGTAATGCAAGTGAACACCAGTAGAGTCAGGGAGGGGAGCTGTGAGGTCCCTCCTCTTGTAACGTGTTGCCGTTGTAACTACGGTGTAAAGGTGTACTCCCACAGAATATAGTGGCTTGTATAATTTCCTCTCTACGTGCACGCTGAAGGGTACGACATGGCGGCTGGCTGTTGCAGCCACAGAGATTATGTGAAGGATGTCCCCTGGTGATCAAATTCAGTTTTGTTAATAATCTGCCTAACATTTCTGTAGCTTCTTAACAACTTTATGGGAAGAAAAAAACAACAACATAAAAACAAGCAGAGGAGATACCTGCATCAACGTCCATCTTCTTGGAGCGTTAAGCACATTGTTCCAACAATAAAAGATAAACACACAAGATGCCCTGCTGTCACCAGATACTCAGATATTTTAATATTAACTATGTTTATAAACTGCACATTAATTAATCTAAAACAGAACGCACATAAAATGTGCATTAATATGTCACGTGTTACCTTTAGTTACACTGTTTACTATGAAGATAAATCACTCCCAAAAGTAGTCACAAAAGCATACCACACGTTTTACAAATGCAAAAACAGTTTTTTTCTAAAGAACATATATGAGCCAAGATGGTCTAGTGGCAGGGCTTTTGACTTGGGACCCGAAGGACGCGGGTTCGCGTCCCAGCCACTACACACCTTGGGGTGTCTATGAGTGCACACCTATTTCTCCAGCTCCCCGAGCGCCTTCTGGCTGCTCACTGCACCACCTGGTGGTGGTTGGGTTAAATGCAGAGACGAATTTCGTCTGTGTATGGGAAACATACACAGATGACAGACAAACACATTATTATTATTATTATAAATCTTTAATTTTTTTAGATGGAGAGTAACCTGCTCATTTTACGTTGTTTATTTGTACTGTACAGTTAATTAACATTTCTGGAATACAATAATGAGCATATGTGTTTTAATGTGGATGTTGTGAGCTATAGTGACAAATTAGAAATTTTTTTTTTTTTTAAAATAACTCAGTAAGTCTGATAAGGCTCAGATGTCCCAGCTTTATATTTTTTTATTTTATTATTATTTCATTGAAATTTTATTCATTTCATTAAAATCAAGTCAACAACTCAAAAAAATAAAATAAACATGCATTCAAAATAAAATGAAAGGCAGCAGATGAAGAATAATTTTATAATCTCTGCCCCTGTTTACACAAATATACTCACAGCAATAATTTACCAAGAACAAAATTTTAACTAAATCACCAAATTAAAGACTACGTCAACTCAAACAACGATTCATATAAATTCTTTTTCATATTCTTTCCAAAAAATCACTTTTACAGTATACTGTATACCTGTATTGTGCTCATTGTGACACTGATTTATCAGTTTACTGTTTACAGACCTGTCTGTACTGAATTCTGACTGGAGGCTCGTATTTATTTACTCGGGCAGTGCGGCGGGGAGGGGCTTGTGAGAACCCAAGCGTCACGTGCTACCGCCCGTGGCCGGGTAGCCCACTCTCATAAACACCGCGCACACGCAGCTCGGTAAAAAGCTCCTCTGCACGAGCGAGAAGGTCTACTTCTTCTTCTACTGTTTTTTCGCGGTTTTTAAACGTTCCCCATAAAGGCTCGTAGTTTGTGAACGTCGAATGAAAGAAAACATGGTGGAACGCTTCCGCTGTAGCGCAGCAGCGTCTGGTTCGTCGAGCAGGAACCGGCTGTGCTGATCTGTACAAAGTGTACGAGATTCAAAACAAACTCGACAAGTGTTAGAACTTTAAACTTTTGTCGTTTTTTATTTTCACTTTCGAGGCTTTTGGTTGTAAGCTTTGAGATGGACCGAGGCGGCTGTCAGATGAGCGGCGGAGGGAGCGGACTGATCACCCTGGAGGACCTGGAGTCTTTCACCGAGGAGCAGCTCTCCGAGCCGGGCAGCCTGGAGGAGCAGGAGGAGAGCATGGAGGCAGACGGCTCCGACAGAATGCTGCAGTACTGGCAGGAGGTGGCGAGGGGGCACCAGGTGGCGGTTTCTCAAGGTAAATACAACAACTTGAAGACAAATAGAACATCACCTGTTTTTCTGCGTCTCACAGACAAATTAAAGACAAGAAAAACAAGTTAGGCCGCTTTTAACTTTTGTTCTGGACGTCCCTTGCTTCAGGCAGCTGTTGGTTAGTGATTTTAGCAAATGCATACGATGGGCAAAAAGTTGTTTATGAACACTAAACTACACAGATCTGTGTAGTGTTCAAGCTGCAAATGATCTGTAAGGCTGTTTTTTTTTCTGTCTTTTTTTATGATACGACTGTAATAACACAGTTAAAGGTCCACTGACATCATCTTACAAATTTGCATGAAATGATAGAAGATATATATATTTTATCATTCAACTATGTTCTTTTTTTTGCAAACAAAATGATAAATTAATGAAAATTCCTTTCAAAGTGAGATTAAAATTAAAAACCGCTTTTCTCTCTGAAAAATCCGACTACAAGCGAACGCAACATTTGTGACGTAGGAAAAAGAACGTCTTTAGAACGCCCCATATAAATATTCATGCGAACAAGAAATAAAACAACAAAATTATCAATCTAAGTTAAGATTTGAGCTATTTGTCTTCAGTTTTGGAAGCAGGAAGTTAGATGAGCAGAAACAGCAGGTTCTAATTTAGGTCTGCACCCGTATGTATTTGACTCTTACCTGTTCAGGAAGCAGGGAGCTCAGTCCGAGGGGGGGCAGCTTTATTTATTCCATTTTTGACGAAGGTCTTACATCTTTTGGGAAAGTGAAAAGGCTCACTTGTTCACTGATGATATTAGAACACCCAAATGCAACATAACCGGCATTTTTCAAGTTATACAAAAAAAAGGCGATCTGGATGAGAATGAATATGCGTTAATGGCAGACGCAGACTGACGGTCCTGCTCCCTACGTCACAAATGTTGCATTCGCTTGTAGTCGGATTTTTCAGAGATAAAAGCGGTTTTTAATTTTAATCTCACTTTGAAAGGAATTTTCATTAATTTATCATTTTGTTTGCAAAAACGAACATAGTTGAATGATAAAATATATATATATAT